>OU611908.1:21494112-21791612 GCA_914767705.2 Tenthredo notha | reverse complement strand
AGGTCGCTTCGCTTGGGGTGGGAAGCGATCGAAGGGCGGCCATTTTGTCTTGTCCGCCATCTTGTATTGTCAGGTTGGGTTGGGTTAGGTTGGGTTAGGTTAGGTTGGGTTGGGTTGGGTTAGGAATTGTATTGTTCACCGCCATCTTTTGGCGCCCGACATGATTTTGAAAATTAGGAAAATGACGTAATTTTGGGCGCGCCCCCGGGGGGCGCTACGCGCCCCCCGGACCCCCCTAGCGAGCCGCTTCGCGGCTCGGTAGCTCGCTTCGCTTGGGGTGGGAAGCGATCGGAGGGCGGCCATTTTGTCTTGTCCGCCATCTTGTATTGTCAGGTGGGGTTGGGTTAGGTTGGGTTAGGTTAGGTTAGGTTGGGTTAGGAATTGTATGGTTCACCGCCATCTTTTGGCGCCTGACATGATTTTGAAAATTAGGAAAATGACGTAATTTTGGGCGCGCCCCCGGGGGGCGCTACGCGCCCCCCGGACCCCCCTAGCGAGCCGCTTCGCGGCTCGGTAGCTCGCTTCGCTTGGGGTGGGAAGCGATCGAAGGGCGGCCGTTTTGTCTTGTCCGCCATCTTGTATTGTCAGGTTGGGTTGGGTTAGGTTGGGTTAGGTTAGGTTGGGTTGGGTTGGGTTAGGAATTGTATGGTTCACCGCCATCTTTTGGCGCCCGACATGATTTTGAAAATTAGGAAAATGACGTAATTTTGGGCGCGCCCCCGGGGGGCGCTACGCGCCCCCCGGACCCCCCTAGCGAGCCGCTTCGCGGCTCGGTAGCTCGCTTCGCTTGGGGTGGGAAGCGATCGGAGGGCGGCCATTTTGTCTTGTCCGCCATCTTGTATTAGCAGGTTGGGTTGGGTTAGGTTGGGTTAGATTGGGTTGGGTTGGGTTGGGAATTGTATGGTTCACCGCCATCTTTTGGCGCCCGACATGATTTTGAAAATTAGGAAAATGACGTAATTTTGGGCGCGCCCCCGGGGGGCGCTACGCGCCCCCCGGACCCCCCTAGCGAGCCGCTTCGCGGCTCGGTAGCTCGCTTCGCTTGGGGTGGAAAGCGATCGGAGGGCGGCCATTTTGTCTTGTCCGCCATCTTGTATTGTCAGGTGGGGTTGGGTTAGGTTGGGTTAGGTTAGGTTAGGTTGGGTTAGGAATTGTATGGTTCACCGCCATCTTTTGGCGCCCGACATGATTTTGAAAATTAGAAAAATGACGTTATTTTGGGCGCGCCCCCGGGGGGCGCTACGCGCCCCCCGGACCCCCCTAGCGAGCCGCTTCGCGGCTCGGTAGCTCGCTTCGCTTGGGGTGGGAAGCGATCGGAGGGCGGCCATTTTGTCTTGTCCGCCATCTTGTATTGTCAGGTGGGGTTGGGTTAGGTTGGGTTGGGTTAGGTTAGGTTAGGTTAGGAATTGTATGGTTCACCGCCATCTTTTGGCGCCCGACATGATTTTGAAAATTAGGAAAATGACGTAATTTTGAGCGCGCCCCCGGGGGGCGCTACGCGCCCCCCGGACCCCCCTAGCGAGCCGCTTCGCGGCTCGGTAGCTCGCTTCACTTGTGGTGGGAAGCGATCGGAGGGCGGCCATTTTGTCTTGTCCGCCATCTTGTATTGGCAGGTTGGGTTGGGTTAGGTTGGGTTAGGTTGGGTTAGGAATTGTATGGTTCACCGCCATCTTTTGGCGCCCGACATGATTTTGAAAATTAGAAAAAATGACGTAATTTTGGGCGCGCCCCCCGGACCCCCCTAGCGAGCCGCTTCGCGGCTCGGTAGCTCGCTTCGCTTGGGGTGGGAAGCGATCGGAGGGCGGCCGTTTTGTCTTGTCCGCCATCTTGTATTGTCAGGTGGGGTTGGGTTAGGTTGGGTTGGGTTAGGTTAGGTTAGGTTAGGAATTGTATGGTTCACCGCCATCTTTTGGCGCCCGACATGATTTTGAAAATTAGGAAAATGACGTAATTTTGGGCGCGCCCCCGGGGGGCGCTACGCGCCCCCCGGACCCCCCTAGCGAGCCGCTTCGCGGCTCGGTAGCTCGCTTCGCTTGGGGTGGGAAGCGATCGGATGGCGGCCATTTTGTCTTGTCCGCCATCTTGTATTGGCAGGTTGGGTTGGGTTAGGTTGGGTTAGGTTGGGTTAGGTTGGGTTAGGAATTGTATGGTTCACCGCCATCTTTCGGCGCCCGACATGATTTTGAAAATTAGAAAAATGACGTAATTTTGGGCGCGCCCCCGGGGGGCGCTACGCGCCCCCCGGACCCCCCTAGCGAGCCGCTTCGCGGCTCGGTAGCTCGCTTCGCTTGGGGTGGGAAGCGATCGGAGGGCGGCCATTTTGTCTTGTCCGCCATCTTGTATTGTCAGGTGGGGTTGGGTTAGGTTGGGTTAGGTTAGGTTAGGTTGGGTTAGGAATTGTATGGTTCACCGCCATCTTTTGGCGCCCGACATGATTTTGAAAATTAGGAAAATGACGTAATTTTGGGCGCGCCCCCGGGGGGCGCTACGCGCCCCCCGGACCCCTCTAGCGAGCCGCTTCGCGGCTCGGTAGCTCGCTTCGCTTGGGGTGGAAAGCGATCGGAGGGCGGCCATTTTGTCTTGTCCGCCATCTTGTATTGTCAGGTGGGGTTGGGTTAGGTTGGGTTAGGTTAGGTTAGGTTAGGTTAGGTTGGGTTAGGAATTGTATGGTTCACCGCCATCTTTTGGCGCCCGACATGATTTTGAAAATTAGAAAAATGACGTTATTTTGGGCGCGCCCCCGGGGGGCGCTACGCGCCCCCCGGACCCCCCTAGCGAGCCGCTTCGCGGCTCGGTAGCTCGCTTCGCTTGGGGTGGGAAGCGATCGGAGGGCGGCCATTTTGTCTTGTCCGCCATCTTGTATTGTCAGGTGGGGTTGGGTTAGGTTGGGTTAGGTTAGGTTGGGTTAGGAATTGTATGGTTCACCGCCATCTTTTGGCGCCCGACATGATTTTGAAAATTAGGAAAATGACGTGATTTTGGGCGCACCCCCGGGGGGCGCTACGCGCCCCCCGGACCCCCCTAGCGAGCCGCTTCGCGGCTCGGTAGCTCGCTTCGCTTGGGGTGGAAAGCAATCGGAGGGCGGCCATTTTGTCTTAGCCTCCATTTTGTATTGTCCGTCATCTCGTTGTGACACATTCTTATATTCAGAATTACGAAAACAGCTTTTTTTCGGTTATCAATATGTAAATACTTGAAGATTACTGACCGAAAAGTTACCAACTGAGTAGTTCCCATCCGAGGAGATACCAACCGAGGAGGTACCATCTGAGGGATATATTGACCTAGGAGTTACCACCTGGGGGAGTTACCACCCGAGCGAATCACCATCCGAGTGAGTTATCGACCGGGGAAATTACCGGCTGAGTAAGTTATCATCCGAGGAGTTACCGAACGAGCGAGTTACCGTCCGAGCTAGTTACCATCTGGGGGAGTTACCATCCGGGGGAGTTATCATCCGAGCGGGTTACCATCCGAGCGAGTTACCTTTTGGGGTAGTTACCATACGAGCAAGTTACCATCCGGGGAGTTACCATCCGGGGAGTTACCATCCGGGGGAGTTACCATCCGAGCGAGTTACCATACGAGGAGTTACCATACGAAGAGTTATCGTACGAGGAGTTACCGTACGAGGAGTTACCGTACGAGGAGTTACCATGCGAGGGGTTACCATCGGAGGGAGTTACCATACGAGTGAGTTATCATCCGAGGTAGTTACCATACGAGGAGTTACCATGCGAGGGGTAACCATCTGAGGGAGTTACCATACGAGAGAGTTACCATACGAGGGGTTACCATTCGAGCGAGTTACCATTCGAGCGAGTTACCATACGAGCGAGTTACCATACGAGTGAGTTACCATCCGAGGGGGTTACCATCGGAGTGAATTACCATCTGAGGGAGTTACCATCCGAGTAAGTTACCATCCGAGGGAGTTACCATCCGAGTAAGTTACCGTACGAGGGGTTACCATCCGAGCGGTTACTATCCGAGCGGTTACCATCGGAGCGAGTTAACATCGGACGGAGTTACCATCGGAGGGAGTTACCATCCGAGTAAGTTACCATCTGGGCGGTTACCATCCGAGAGGTTACCATCCCAGAGGTTACCATTCGAGTGAGTTACCATCCGAGCGAGTTACCATACGAGCGAGTTACCGTCGGAGTGAATTACCATCTGAGGAAGGTACCATTCAAGAAGTGACCGACGGAGGAGTTACCATCCAAATGAGTTACCGACCTAGAAAGTTACCGACGGAGATGTTTCTTGTACGGCGCGAGCCGCTGTGTCGTTTGATATCAAATTCATACCTCTAGACTCATACATGGCGAGATAGGACCCGAGGAACGTCCGTCCACCTCGAAATCGACCTCGAACGGACGTCAGAGACTTCGATCTTCGATAACTCGAGCTCCGATCGACGTAGACTATCGATGTGCTGCCTATTCTTGAAGCGCGTGAGACGCTCTGTCGTTTGATATCAAATTCATACCTCTAGAACTCATAGATGGCGAGATAGGACCCGGGGAACGTCCGTCCACCTCGAAATCGAACTCGAACGGACGTCAGAGACTTCGATCTTCGATAACTCGAGCTCCGATCGACGTAGACTATCGATGTGCGGCCTATTCTTGAAGCGCGTGAGACGCTCTGTCGTTTGATATCAAATTCATACCTCTAGGACTCATAGATGGCGAGATAGGACCCGGGGAACGGACGTCCACCTCGAAATCGACCTCGAACGGACGTAAGAGACTTTGATCTTCGATAACTCGAGCTCCGATCGACGTAGACTATCGATGTGCGGCCTATTCTTGAAGCGCGTGAGACGCTCTGTCGTTTGATATCAAATTCATACCTCTAGGACTCATAGATGGCGAGATAGGACCCGGGGAACGGACGTCCACCTCGAAATCGACCTCGAACGGACGTCAGAGACTTCGATCTTCGATAACTCGAGCTCCGATCGACGTAGACTATCGATGTGCGGCCTATTCTTGAAGCGCGTGAGACGCTCTGTCGTTTGATATCAAATTCATACCTCTAGAACTCATAGATGGCGAGATAGGACCCGGGGAACGTCCGTCCACCTCGAAATCGAACTCGAACGGACGTCAGAGACTTCGATCTTCGATAACTCGAGCTCCGATCGACGTAGACTATCGATGTGCGGCCTATTCTTGAAGCGCGTGAGACGCTCTGTCGTTTGATATCAAATTCATACCTCTAGGACTCATAGATGGCGAGATAGGACCCGGGGAACGGACGTCCACCTCGAAATCGACCTCGAACGGACGTCAGAGACTTCGATCTTCGATAACTCGAGCTCCGATCGACGTAGACTATCGATGTGCGGCCTATTCTTGAAGCGCGTGAGACGCTCTGTCGTTTGATATCAAATTCATACCTCTAGAACTCATAGATGGCGAGATAGGACCCGGGGAACGTCCGTCCACCTCGAAATCGAACTCGAACGGACGTCAGAGACTTCGATCTTCGATAACTCGAGCTCCGATCGACGTAGACTATCGATGTGCGGCCTATTCTTGAAGCGCGTGAGACGCTCTGTCGTTTGATATCAAATTCATACCTCTAGGACTCATAGATGGCGAGATAGGACCCGGGGAACGGACGTCCACCTCGAAATCGACCTCGAACGGACGTAAGAGACTTTGATCTTCGATAACTCGAGCTCCGATCGACGTAGACTATCGATGTGCGGCCTATTCTTGAAGCGCGTGAGACGCTCTGTCGTTTGATATCAAATTCATACCTCTAGGACTCATAGATGGCGAGATAGGACCCGGGGAACGGACGTCCACCTCGAAATCGAACTCGAACGGACGTCAGAGACTTCGATCTTCGATAACTCGAGCTCCGATCGACGTAGACTATCGATGTGCGGCCTATTCTTGAAGCGCGTGAGACGCTCTGTCGTTTGATATCAAATTCATACCTCTAGGACTCATAGATGGCGAGATAGGACCCGAGGAACGGACGTCCACCTCGAAATCGACCTCGAACGGACGTAAGAGACTTCGATCTTCGATAACTCGAGCTCCGATCGACGTAGACTATCGATGTGCGGCCTATTCTTGAAGCGCGTGAGACGCTCTGTCGTTTGATATCAAATTCATACCTCTAGGACTCATAGATGGCGAGATAGGACCCGGGGAACGTCCGTCCACCTCGAAATCGACCTCGAACGGACGTAAGAGACTTCGATCCTCGATAACTCGAGCTCCGATCGACGTAGACTATCGATGTGCGGCCTATTCTTGAAGCGCGTGAGACGCTCTGTCGTTTGATATCAAATTTATACCTCTAGGACTCATAGATGGCGAGATAGGACCTGGGGAACGTCCGTCCACCTCGAAATCGAACTCGAACGGACGTCAGAGACTTCGATCCTCGATAACTCGAGCTCCGATCGACGTAGACTATCGATGTGCGGCCTATTCTTGAAGCGCGTGAGACGCTCTGTCGTTTGATATCAAATTCATACCTCTAGGACTCATAGATGGCGAGATAGGACCCGGGGAACGTCCGTCCACCTCGAAATCGACCTCGAACGGACGTAAGAGACTTCGATCCTCGATAACTCGAGCTCCGATCGACGTAGACTATCGATGTGCGGCCTATTCTTGAAGCGCGTGAGACGCTCTGTCGTTTGATATCAAATTTATACCTCTAGGACTCATAGATGGCGAGATAGGACCTGGGGAACGTCCGTCCACCTCGAAATCGAACTCGAACGGACGTCAGAGACTTCGATCCTCGATAACTCGAGCTCCGATCGACGTAGACTATCGATGTGCGGCCTATTCTTGAAGCGCGTGAGACGCTCTGTCGTTTGATATCAAATTCATACCTCTAGGACTCATAGATGGCGAGATAGGACCCGGGGAACGTCCGTCCACCTCGAAATCGAACTCGAACGGACGTCAGAGACTTCGATCTTCGATAACTCGAGCTCCGATCGACGTAGACTATCGATGTGCGGCCTATTCTTGAAGCGCGTGAGACGCTCTGTCGTTTGATATCAAATTCATACCTCTAGGACTCATAGATGGCGAGATAGGACCCGAGGAACGGACGTCCACCTCGAAATCGACCTCGAACGGACGTAAGAGACTTCGATCTTCGATAACTCGAGCTCCGATCGACGTAGACTATCGATGTGCGGCCTATTCTTGAAGCGCGTGAGACGCTCTGTCGTTTGATATCAAATTCATACCTCTAGGACTCATAGATGGCGAGATAGGACCCGAGGAACGGACGTCCACCTCGAAATCGACCTCGAACGGACGTAAGAGACTTCGATCTTCGATAACTCGAGCTCCGATCGACGTAGACTATCGATGTGCGGCCTATTCTTGAAGCGCGTGAGACGCTCTGTCGTTTGATATCAAATTCATACCTCTAGGACTCATAGATGGCGAGATAGGACCCGGGGAACGTCCGTCCACCTCGAAATCGACCTCGAACGGACGTAAGAGACTTCGATCCTCGATAACTCGAGCTCCGATCGACGTAGACTATCGATGTGCGGCCTATTCTTGAAGCGCGTGAGACGCTCTGTCGTTTGATATCAAATTCATACCTCTAGGACTCATAGATGGCGAGATAGGACCTGGGGAACGTCCGTCCACCTCGAAATCGAACTCGAACGGACGTCAGAGACTTCGATCCTCGATAACTCGAGCTCCGATCGACGTAGACTATCGATGTGCGGCCTATTCTTGAAGCGCGTGAGACGCTCTGTCGTTTGATATCAAATTCATACCTCTAGGACTCATAGATGGCGAGATAGGACCCGAGGAACGGACGTCCACCTCGAAATCGACCTCGAACGGACGTAAGAGACTTCGATCTTCGATAACTCGAGCTCCGATCGACGTAAACTATCGATGTGCGGCCTATTCTTGAAGCGCGTGAGACGCTCTGTCGTTTGATATCAAATTCATACCTCTAGGACTCATAGATGGCGAGATAGGACCCGGGGAACGGACGTCCACCTCGAAATCGACCTCGAACGGACGTAAGAGACTTTGATCTTCGATAACTCGAGCTCCGATCGACGTAGACTATCGATGTGCGGCCTATTCTTGAAGCGCGTGAGACGCTCTGTCGTTTGATATCAAATTCATACCTCTAGGACTCATAGATGGCGAGATAGGACCCGGGGAACGTCCGTCCACCTCGAAATCGAACTCGAACGGACGTCAGAGACTTCGATCTTCGATAACTCGAGCTCCGATCGACGTAGACTATCGATGTGCGGCCTATTCTTGAAGCGCGTGAGACGCTCTGTCGTTTGATATCAAATTCATACCTCTAGGACTCATAGATGGCGAGATAGGACCCGGGGAACGTCCGTCCACCTCGAAATCGAACTCGAACGGACGTCAGAGACTTCGATCTTCGATAACTCGAGCTCCGATCGACGTAGACTATCGATGTGCGGCCTATTCTTGAAGCGCGTGAGACGCTCTGTCGTTTGATATTAAATTCATACCTCTAGGACTCATAGATGGCGAGATAGGACCCGGGGAACGTCCGTCCACCTCGAAATCGACCTCGAACGGACGTAAGAGACTTCGATCTTCGATAACTCGAGCTCCGATCGACGTAGACTATCGATGTGCGGCCTATTCTTGAAGCGCGTGAGACGCTCTGTCGTTTGATATCAAATTCATACCTCTAGGACTCATAGATGGCGAGATAGGACCCGGGGAACGTCCGTCCACCTCGAAATCGAACTCGAACGGACGTAAGAGACTTCGATCTTCGATAACTCGAGCTCCGATCGACGTAGACTATCGATGTGCGGCCTATTCTTGAAGCGCGTGAGACGCTCTGTCGTTTGATATCAAATTCATACCTCTAGGACTCATAGATGGCGAGATAGGACCCGGGGAACGTCCGTCCACCTCGAAATCGACCTCGAACGGACGTAAGAGACTTCGATCTTCGATAACTCGAGCTCCGATCGACGTAGACTATCGATGTGCGGCCTATTCTTGAAGCGCGTGAGACGCTCTGTCGTTTGATATCAAATTCATACCTCTAGAACTCATAGATGGCGAGATAGGACCCGGGGAACGTCCGTCCACCTCGAAATCGAACTCGAACGGACGTCAGAGACTTCGATCTTCGATGACTCGAGCTCCGATCGACGTAGACTATCGATGTGCGGCCTATTCTTGAAGCGCGTGAGACGCTCTGTCGTTTGATATCAAATTCATACCTCCAGGACTCATAGATGGCGAGATAGGACCCGAGGAACGGACGTCCACCCCGAAATCGACCTCGAACGGACGTAAGAGACTTCGATCTTTGATAACTCGAGCTCCGATCGACGTAGACTATCGATGTGCGGCCTATTCTTGAAGCCCGTGAAACGCTCTGTCGTTTGATATCAAATTCATACCTCTAGGACTCATAGATGGCGAGATAGGACCCGAGAAACAAACGTCCATCTCGAAATCGATTTCGAACGGACGTAAGAGAAAAAAAGAGCGATAGAAAAAACGAGCGCCTGGCGTTCAGCAACACTCGTCGCATGCCTGTGAACGCTGAAGCACCGTTGCCTACGTGCAGGCGTTCGGCATTCTTCGTTTTACGTATTGCGCTGGTCTTTTCGATGCCTGAAATCGCAATATACACTCTCCGCCAATCTTGACGCGTGCTGACAGCTGAGGCTGATGAAACTATCGATGAAAGAATCCATCACGAGTCAGTCTCCTAGAAATCGATGAGCAGAACCGTTGCACGTCTATCGTATGGCCTCACGGTGTGTTGACAAAAATTGAGGCTTTGCAAACATGAAAATCGAACAGACCTTCGGTAGGTGGGTCTATGACGACTTATTCCACCTGAAACAGACGACAAAAACCATCAAACGTCCGTTCGTCGTCTACAAGATGTACACATTCATATCTCCATGCTTATGAATAAAAAGAATTGATAAAACTATTGACAAACTCTTAGTGAAAGAGATAGCTAGATAAACATACAGTGACATACGTAACGAAAGCTGCTTTCATTCCTTCTTCGAAAAATCCGTTTCCCGAACGTGAAAAAGTACTAAAGCAATTAAACATTGCGTACTGTTGAATAACTATTGTCGGTATATTATTTAGAGACAGTTTGCAAATTTATAATCTTTTCTTACATCGGAACTATGATTCAAAGATATAATATCGAAATTCGTGTTCGGAGCTGTTACAACTCCGTGTAGACCAAGAAGAATATTCATATAACTTGAAAACAACGTGAGTACTTCAACAATCAACGTTAAATGTCCATTGAGCAGCCCAGAACAATGTGAACTCCGAAAAACATTGAAAAGAACTTCAGTAATGCAATAAAGATGCGAGGGTTCGTGATAGCATTCAATAATATCGTTGGAGATCGACTGCTAGCGGAATTAAATGATAATCGCTTATTGGATAGCTTCTGGTCGAGCAACTGACATAGTCTTGAATGAATAGCGCTATTTTCAAAGTCGATGGATGTAAATTGGAGTTTTAAACAAGTCAAAGTTGCGCCAACTTATGCTCTCTCTATTTGCTATGAAAAAGATTCTGACGTTTGAGTCCGGAATGTCTGGATCCATTTCTTTCTGTCCTACAACTCGAGTTTCCTCGGTGCCAACAGTTTCCTCGCATGCTTTCTTCGTATCGTATCTTGTTGTGTGATTCCTTCGAATGCGCATCTCAATTCCCTTTGCCATCGGCTCATCTGGAAAAAATTGATTCCTCACTGTAGAAAATATAGATAATAGCGGTATAACGACAGCTGTTTTCATGCTTCGCTTTGAAAATTCGGTTTTCAAGCGTGGGAAAGTATTACAGTGATAGAACATTGCGTACTGTTGAATAATCATTAGCGGTGTATCCTTCAGAAATAGTTTGCCAATTGATACCCGTGGAACAAAAGCTAAAATTCAATTCTCCAACCTAGCTTACGGTACACTAAGTCGGTATTTCTTTCTCATTCGTGAATAGCCAGACTTCTTCGAGTGGTTAGGCACAGGAATAATAAGAAAAATCATGCTGTAAGCTGTTACATCTTTTGGCGGACTAAAAAGAGATTATATTTAAACTTAAAAGAGCTGTGGTACTTCGAAAATCGATTCCAAATGACTGGTAAAGATCTCAATACTGTTTGAACTCTCAAAAAACATTGAAAAGAACTTCTATATCGCAATAAAAACGCGAGGATTATGACAGACTTCACTAATATCGTCAGAGATGAACTGCGGGCCGAATTAAATTACCAATCGCTTATAGAATAGATTCTAGTCGAGCAACGGACATAGTCTTGAATAAATAGCACTATTTTCGTGGTCCGTGAATGGAAAATAGACTTTTGAACACGTCATAGTTGCGCCAAGGTATAACCCGTCTATCCGCAGTCGAAAAGTCTCTCACGGTTGAGTCCGGAATGCCTGGATCCAATTCTCTCCGTCGTACAACTCGAGTATCCTCTGCGCCAACAGTTGCCTCGCATGCTTTCTTCGTATGGTATCTTGTTGTGTGATTCCTTTGAATCCGCATCTCAATCCCTTCGAGATCGGCTCATCTGGAAAAAATTGATTCCTCACTGTAGAAAATATAGATCATAGCGATATAACAACAGCTGTTTTCATACTTTTCTCCCAGAATTCGATTTCTCATCGTGGAAAAGTACTATAGTAATGAAACATTGCGTACTGTTGAATAATTATCAGCGGTCTATCCTTCAGAAATAGTTTGCGAATTGATACCCTTGGAACAAAAGCTAAAATTCAATTCTCCAACCTAGCTTATGGTACACTCAGTCGGTATTTCTTTCTCATTCGTGAATTGCCAGACTTCTTCGAGTGGTTAGGCACAGGAATAATAAGAAAAATCATGCTGTATGCTGTTACATCTTTTGGCGGACTAAAAAGAGATTATATTTAAACTTAAAAGAGCTTTGGTACTTCGAAAATCAATTCCAAATAACTGGTAAAGATCTCTATACTGTTCAAACTCTCAAAAAACATTGAAAAGAACTTCTATATTGCAATAAAAACGCGAGGATTATGACAGACTTCACTTATATCGTCAGAGATGAACTGCGGGCCAAATTAAAATACCAATCGCTTATAGAATAGATTCTAGTCGAGCAACGGACATAGTCTTGGATACATAGCACTATTTTCGTGGTCCATGAATGGAAAATAGACTTGTGAACACGTCATAGTTGCGCCAAGGTATAACCCGTCTATCCGCAGTGAGAAAGTCTCTCACGGTTGAGTCCGGAATACCTGGATCCAATTGTCTCTGTCGTACAACTCGAGTATCCTCTGCGCCAACAGTTGCCTCGCATGCTTTCTTCGTAGCGTATCTTGTTGTATGGTTCCTTCGAATGCGCATCTCAATTCCCTTTGCCATCGGCTCATCTGGAAGAAATTGATTCCTCACTGTAGAAAATATAGATAATAGCGATATAACGACAGCTGTTTTCATGCTTTGCTTTGAAAATTCGGTTTTCAAGCGTGGGAAAGTACTACAGTGATGGAACATTGCGTACTGTTGAATAATCATTAGCGGTGTATCCTTCAGAAATAGTTTGCCAATTGATACCCGTGGAACAAAAGCTAAAATTCAATTCTCCAACCTAGCTTACGGTACACTAAGTCGGTATTTCTTTCTCATTCGTGAATAGCCAGACTTCTTCGAGTGGTTAGGCACAGGAATAATAAGAAAAATCATGCTGTAAGCTGTTACATCTTTTGGCGGACTAAAAAGAGATTATATTTAAACTTAAAAGAGCTCTGGTACTTCGAAAATCAATTCCAAATAACTAGTAAAGATCTCTATACTGTTCAAACTCTCAAAAAACATTGAAAAGAACTTCTATATTGCAATAAAAACGCGAGGATTTATGACAGACTTCACTCATATTGTCAGAGATGAACTGCGGGCCGAATTAAAATACCAATCGTTTATTGAATAGACGCTAGTGGAGCAACGGACATAGTCTTGAATAAACAGCGCTATTTTCGTTGTGCATGGATGGAAATTAGACTTTTAAACAAGTCATAGTTGCGACAATTTAGGATCCGTCTATCCGCAGTGAAAGAGTCTCTCACGGTTGAGTCCGGAATGCCTGGATCCAATTCTTTCCGTCGTACGAATCGAGTATCCTCTGCGCCAACAGTTGCCTCGCATGCTTTCTTCGTATGGTATCTTGTTGTGTGATTCCTTTGAATCCGCATCTTAATCCCTTTGAGATCGGCTCATCTGGAAAAAATTGATTCCTCACTGTAGTAAATTTAGATCGTAGCGATATAACAACAGCTGTTTCCATGATTTTTTTAAAATTCGGTTTTCAAGCGTGGGAGAGTACTGAAATAATGGAACATTGCGTACTGTTGAATAATTATCAGCGGAATATCCTTCAGAAATAGTTTTCGAATTTATACCCCTGGGTCAAATGTTGAAATTCAATTCTACAACCTAGCTTACGGTACACTGAGTCGGTATTTCTTTCTCATTCGTGAATCGCCAGACTTCTTCGAGTGGTTAGGCACAGGAATAATATCAAAAATCATGCTGTAAGCTGTTACATCTTTTGGCGGACTAAAAAGATATTATATATAAACTTAACAGAGCTGTGGTACTTCGAAAATCAATTCCAAATGACTGGTAAAGATCTCAATACTGTTTGAACTCTAAAAAACATTGATAAGAACTTCTATATTGCAATAAAAACGCGAGCATTTATGACAGACTCCACTAATATTGTCAGAGATGAACTGCGGGCCGAATTAAAATAACAATCGTTTATTGAATAGATGCTAGTCGAGCAACGGACATAGTCTTGAATACACAGCGCTATTTTCGTGGTCCATGGATGGAAATTAGACTTTTAAACAAGTCATAGGTGCGCCAATTTATGATCCGTCTATCCGCAGTGGAAGAGTCTCTCTCGGTTGAGTCCGGAATGCCTGGATCCAATTCTTTCCGTCATACAAATGGAGTATGCTCTGCGCCAAGAGTTGCCTCGCATGCTTTCTTCCTATGGTATCTTGTTGTGTGATTTCTTTGAATCCGCATTTCAATCCCCTTTGACATCGGCTCATCTGGAAAAAATTGATTTCTCACTGTAGAAAACATAGATCATAGCGATATAACAACAGCTGTTTTCATACTTTTCTCCCAGAATTCGATTTCTCATCGTGGGAAAGTACTATAGTAATGAAACATTGCGTACTGTTGAATAATCATCAGCGGTATGTCCTTTGAAATAGTGTGCGAATTGATACCCCTGGGTCAAAAGATAAAATTCAATTCTACGACGTAGCTTACGGTACACTGTGTCGATATTTCTTCCGCATTCCTGAATCGTTAGACTTCTTCGAGTAGTTTGGCACAGGAATAATATCAAAAATCGTGCTGGAAGCTGATAGATCTTTTGGCGGACTGAAAAGAAATTATATATAACTTGAAAAAAGCGTTGGTACTCCTAAAATCAATTCTAAATGACTGGTAAAGATCTCAATACTGTTTGAACTCCGGAAAACCTTCAAAAGAACTTCTATATTGCAATAGAAACGCGAGAATTCATGACAGACGTCACTTATATCGTCATAGATCGACTGCTGGCCATAATAAATACCGATCGCTCATTGGATAGATTCTAGTTGAGCAACGGACCTAATATTACATAAACAGCGCCCATCTCGTATCTCCGTAGTCTATGGAAATACCTAGGATCCAGGGGAAATTCCCTGGGATCTAGGGGAAATTTCCTCGGATCCAGGGGAAATGCCTTGGATCCAGGGGAAATGTGGCAGTTTAGTTCATCGCTGATCCGATAGATGGCGCCATACTAAAGTTTTTTTCCAAATAAATTGCATTTTAACGTTTGCGAACTGTTACGAACGAAAAGTACCAAAGAAAATGTAAATGTAGCTATGCAAAGTGATAAATTCATAGATCGTGCTGGAAGCTGTTACAACTTCTGGCGGACTGAATAAAAATAATATATAGCTTGAATAGAGCGTTGCTACTTCGAAAATCAATTCTAAATGGCTGGTAAAGATCTCAATACTGTTTGAACTCTGAAAAACATTGAAAAGAACTTCTATATTGCAATAAAGACGCAAGGATTGATGACAGACTTCACTAATATCGTCAGAGATGAACCACTGGCCGAATTAAAATACCAATCGCTTACCGAATAGATTCTAGTCGAGCAACTGACATAGTCTTGAATAAACAGCGCTATTTCCGTGGTCCTTGGATGGAAATTAGACTTTTAAACAAGTCATAGTTGCGCCAGTTTATGATCCGTCTATCCGCAGTGGAAGAGTCTCTCACGGTTGAGTCCGGAATGCCTGGATCCAATTCTTTCCGTCGTACGAATCGAGTATGCTCTGCGCCAACAGTTGCCTCGCATGCTTTCTTCCTATGGTATCTTGTTGTGTGATTTCTTTGAATCCGCATCTCAATCCGCTTTGACATCGGCTCATCTGGAAAAAATTGATTTCTCACTGTAGAAAATATAGATCATAGCGATATAACAACAGCTGTTTTCATACTTTTCTCCCAGAATTCGATTTCTCATCGTGGGAAAGTACTATAGTAATGAAACGTTGCGTACTGTTTGATAATTATCAGCGGTATATCCTTTAGAAATAGTTTGCGAATTGATACCCCTGGGTCAAAAGTTAAAATTCAATTCTACGACGCAGCTTACGGTACACTGTGTCGATATTTCTTTCTGATTCCTGAATCGTTAGACTTCTTCGAGTGGTTGTCCACAGGAATAATATCGAAACTCGTGCTGGAAGCTGTTACATCTTTTGCGGACTCAAAACAAATGATATATAGCTTGAAAAGAGCGTTGGTACTTCGGAAATCAATTCTAAATGACTGGTCAAGATCTCAATACTGTTTGAACTCTGAAAAACATTGAAAAGAACTTCCATATCACAATGAAAACGCGAGGATTTATGACAGAATTCACTAATATCGTCAGAGATGAACTGCTGGCCGAATTGAAATAACAATCGCTTATCGAATAGATTCTAGTCGAGCACGGGCATAGTCTTGAATAAACAGCCCTATTTCCGTGGTCCTTGGATGGAAATTAGACTTTTAAACAAGTCAAAGTTGCGCCAATTCATGATCCGTCTATCCGCAGTGGAAAAGTCTCTCACGTTTGAGTCCGGAATATCTGGATCCAATTCTTTCCATTCTACAACTCGAGTATCCTCTGCGCAAACAGTTGCCTCGCATGCTTTCTTCGTATCGTATCTTGTTGTGTGATTCCTTTGAATCCGCATCTCAATCCTCTTTGACATTGGCTCATCTGGAAAAAATTGATTTCTCATTGTAGAAAATATAGATAATAGCTCTATAACGACAGCAGTTTTCATGCTTTTCTCCCAAAAGTCGATTTCTAATCGTGACAAAATACTATAGTCATGGAACATTGCGTACTGTTTAATAATCATTAGCGGTGTATCCTTCAGAAATAGTTTGCGAATTGATACCCGTGGAACAAAAGCTAAAATTCAATTCTCCAACCTAGCTTACGGTACACTAAGTCGGTATTTCTTTCTCATTCGTGAATCGCCAGACTTCTTCGAGTGGTTAGGCACAGGAATAATATCAAAAATCATGCTGTAAGCTGATACATCTTTTGGCGAACTGGAAAGAAATTATATATAACTTGAAAAAAGCGTTGGTACTCCGAAAATCAATTCTAAATGACTGGTAAAGATCTCAATACTGTTTGAACTCCGAAAAACCTTCCAAAGAACTTCTATATTGCAATAGAAACGCGCGAATTCATGACAGACGTGACTTATATCGTCATAAATCGACTGCTGGCCATAATAAATACCGATCGCTCATTGGATAGATTCTAGTTGAGCAACGGACCTAATATTTAATAAACAGCGCCCATCTCGTATCTCCGTAGTCTATGGAAATACCTAGGATCCAGGGGAAATTCCCTGGGATCTAGGGGAAATTTTTCCGGATCCAGGGGAAATGCCTTGGATCCAGGGGAAATGTGGCAGTTTAGTTCATCGCTGATCCGATAGATGGCGCCATACTATAGTTTTTTTCCAAATAAATTGTATTTTAACGTTATCGAACTGTTACGAACGAAAAGTACCAAAGAAAATGTAAATGTAGCTATGCAAAGTAATAATATCATAGATCGTGCTGGAAGCTGTTACAACTTCTGGCGGACCGAATAAAAATGATATATAGCTTGAATAGAGCGTTGCTACTTCGAAAATCAATTCTAAATGGCTGGTAAAGATCTCAATACTGTTTGAACTCTGAAAAACATTGAAAAGAACTTCTATATTGCAATAAAAACGCGAGGATTTATGACAGACTTCACTAATATCGTCAGAGATGAACCACTGGTTGCTACCTCTGATAACAGGATAAGCAAAAGGACCAAGAAGAAGAAGACGAAGATGAACCACTGGCCGAATTAAAATACCAATCGTTTACCGAATAGATTCTAGTCGAGCAACGGGCATAGTCTTGAATAAACAGCGCTATTTCCGTGGTCCTTGGATGGAAATTAGACTTTTAAACAAGTCATAGTCGCGCCAGTTTATGATCCGTCTATCCGCAGTGGAAGAGTCTCTCACGGTTGAGTCCGGAATGCCTGGATCCAATTCTTTCCGTCGTACAACTCGATTATCCTCTGTGCCAACAGTTGCCTCGCATGCTTTCTTCGTATGGTATCGTGTTGTGTGATTCTTTCGAATCCGCATCTCAATCCCCTTCGACATCGGCTCATCTGGAAAAAATTGATTCCTCACTGTAGAAAATATAGATAATAGCGCTATAACGACAGCAGTTTTCATGCTTTTCTCCCAAAATTCGATTTCTAATCGTAAGAAAGTACTATAGTAATGAAACATTGCGTACTGTTGAATAAATATCGGTGTGTCCTTCAGAAATAGTTTGCGAATTGATACCCTCGGGACAAAAGTTGAGATTCAATTCTATAACCTAGCTTACGGTACACTGAGTCGGTATTTCTTTCTCATTTGAGAATCGTTCGACTTCTTCGAGTGGTTAGGTACAGGAATAATATCGAAACTCGTGCTGAAAGCTGTTCCATCTTTTGGCGGACTCAAAAGAAATTATATATAACTTGAAAAGATCTTTGGTACTTCCAAAATCAATTTTAAATGACTGGTCAAGATCTCAATACTGTTTGAACTATGAAAAACATTGAAAAGAACTTCTATATCGCAATGAAAACGCTAGGATTTATGACAGACCTCACTAATATCGTCAGAGATTAACTGCTGGCCGAATCAAAATACCAATCGCTTATAGAATAGATTCTAGTCGAGCAACGGACATAGTCTTGAATAAACAGCGCTATTTTCGTTGTCGATGGATGGAAATTAGACTTTTGAACAAGTCGTCGTTGCGCCAATTTATGATCCGTCTATCCGCAGTGGAAAAGTCTCTCACGGTTGAGTCCGGAATGCCGGGATCAAATTCTTTCCGTCGTACAACTCGAGTATCCTCTGCGCCAACAGTTTCCTCGCATGCTTTCTTCGTATGTTATCTCGTTGTGTAATTCCTTGGAATCCGCATCTCAATCCCCTTTGACATGGAGTCATCTGGAAAAAATTGATTCCTCACTGTAGAAAATATAGATAATAGCGTTATAACGACAGCTGTTTTCATACTTTTCTGCCAAAATTTGATTTCTAATCGTGGGAACGTACTAAAGTAATGAAACATTGCGTACTGTTGAATAAATATCATTATTTAGTATTAATATTATTTAGAATCTCGAAGGATAGTAATTGAAGATTATGAGCCAATTTTTCATAATGATACATTTTTATTGGATAAACATGATTATTCAATTCAAACAATTGTACATGCGATCGTCATACGTGTAATATATTACGCGTAGCACTCACGTAACGTACACGTACACGTAACACACAACATAAACCATCAAATGTTCATTAGTCAGCTACAAGATGCACAGATCGATAATACAGATTAATAATATTCATTTCTACTCATAAACGCAATAATAACGGTTCAACTAACCATGGCAGGAATAAAAGAGGAAGGAGGAGGCCACCCACCCTCCCACTTCCTCCCCCTTCCTCCAGGAATAATAATACAGCTTACGAGTTATAAACCTAATGATATCGCATGAAATAACAATGTGAGCGATAGAAGAGGAAGGGGGGGGCCACCCACCCTCCCACTTCCTCCCCCTTCCTCCCCTTCCGCCGGGATCAATACAGATCCAAAATACTTACAAATACGAGCTACGTATACGTAATAATAATAATTAAAGCTAGTCATAAGCCGCGTCCGCGATCAAAAAAAAACGGTCTTGCCTCCCTAGAGGGGCGCGGAGGGGATGGGGGATAAAAAAAACCACCCACCCCCTCCTGCCGCCCCTCCAGGGAGGCAAGACCGTCGTATGTACAGAAGGTATCATACGCAAAACATAATAATTTAATTATCGTTTCGGGAGTTTTATTTTATAAGCTAATTACATTCATCATACAATCTTATACTAGATAATCACAGAGTCTAATGTGTATCTATAATGTGAATTTATGCCTATTGTAAATATCATCTAGATATTACTCTGCGTGTCGTATTATACTTCACATAACATGTTATGTCAAGTACAATAACATCAAACTCATGACAGTGCGGAGAGCACAAAATTATATAAACTATAAACTATAAACTATAAAAAATATACTATATGGTAGTCACATTCTAGATACACATCATATACTGTATTGTATATACTATATAGTATACCATATACTATATAGTATATACCATATACTCTAATTAAACTAGTTCGCTGAAGCAGCCGGCGACATTCCCACGCTGTCCTTGTGGTGCGGCATCTTGAAGAAAATGTTGGATCCTTCCTCTGGAAGAATCTTCAGAGTCTTTCCGGGCGTTCGACGCTGTGTGTGAAAAAATCCATTCCCCGGCTCGCCCGATATCATCCTGCGGACCAATTTCATATTTTTATACAAAGCTAGTTTGCAGAGGATAAAGACCATAAAATACAATTAATATAATATCGTATCGATCATGAGTGATAATATTTGTATTACGAATGTATTCGGGGCTCATACTCCTTTAAACCGCTTTAACAGAGCCACTGTTGTCCATGCGACACGTTTTTCAATCTTTTTTTTTTCATTCACTTGAGTCTGATTTCATTTCGACTTTATTCTTTCTTTGGTTCATGTTTATGTTTGTGTTATTTCGTTTCATATTATTTTAATTCGTGGCGTGTCATTTTATATAGCGTTGTTTGTAGGCTTTGCATTGCTTTGTCGACACTACTGACAGTTGATATTTTTTTCGTGTTAAGATCTGAGTGGACTCGATATTATTACTATTAAAGGGATACTCGATGAATTCTCGAGTTTTAATGTTATACATCATATTGATCTTCCAATATCATTTGTATTTGTATTCTTCATCTTCATCTGAATCTGGATTCAAGTTCCGGTTACATATATACGGACTTCATAAATTGATAAATCATTTGTGAATTGAAATGGGGAGAAGACACGTTACCTGATATTAATAAGGTGGAGTAGCATCTTATCCGCGAAAGTTGACCGGTGAGAAAATATGTGATGTAGCGATGGCATGTATCTCACAGATCGTAGTACATACATCGCGAAGTATATCAGCGTCCCTTCTCGAAATACGTATGTGCCTACGAACGAATCAGTAGTCCAATTATATCGACATTAAGATCGAATAGGAGTAGTTCATAGTTATACGAGATGAATGACTGATCGTTAGTTATCTGTGGAAAGTATGATGAAAAGAATAAATCCAAAAAAAACTATACCATACCTCGAACGTGCCCTAGAACAGCCTGTACGAAGAGTCCGTAGTTGTAGTCAAACTGTCAATGCAGCGCGGCAGCTATAGCTATGGAGCACGTGGCCCATCGTTCTAAATGCGTCATATTTGCATCCGTGTACTAAAAAAATGACCGCACCAAGTTAAAACTATTGGGTTTTCGGTGGAAACACGGCATAACTCGAGTGCAGTTACGGTTTGTTATTATTAACGAATGTACGAAAAGGTGAGCGTAAATACGTCGAGCTTGCGACCGGCGGTACGTCCGCTCAGCGCCTGGTCCGAGAGAAGACTGACGTCAGTCGTAGTGCCGGCAACGAGGTAAACACGTGTGGCGTGGGGGGGAAAAATTAGGCTTGCTGAGATCCGTAAACAACACGAGCCAGCCATCGAAGACGTGTGACGCGTGACTCAATCAAGAACAAAGAAAAAAAGGGAAGAAAAAAACAATAACATACCGTCTTACGCGTAAGATGCATGAGTCAATTGAATGTTTAGTCAATTTTGAGAAACCAATTAAATTACAGAAGCTGAAAACAAATTGTTGAATTCTATTATTTTGAATTATACACTCGATTGGAATACTAGCCAACTTTGTGCGCTGGGTTAGTGGATAATTAGAGCTCATTTTTAGCTTGAATAGCCTCTAGTATCTGATCGAGAGTTTTTGAACAAAGATCGATTTTTAAGTTGCGGAAAGTACGATATCCTGTGTATATCGGACCCTTAGGTAGCGAATGTGGCAACATACTATGTATATGGGACTTTAGGTTTCTTGATCTCATTGCATGAGCAGCGTAGGAGATAAGCCAAAGGGAAAAAAAAAAAAAAATGAGCAGCGTAGCGCCGCGACACATGTTCACTCGATGACGTCACGAAGGCCACTGAAAATGAAAAGTAAAAGTGAAAGCGAAAGTGAGTTTACGCTGGTGGCGCATTCGGGTGAGAAATTATGGTACTAGAAAGAGTATTATATAACTGAGAGAAAAGAAAAAAAGTATTATAATAATAATATGATCCGGGGGTTGTGTGTAATAATAATAAGGCGCGTCATCTACCCCTCCAGACGTTTGACGATATTTCAGCAATTTGTTACTAGTCTATCAATAATACTGAGCAACACAAAAGTAGTTTGAAAGTTTATTTTATTGCAAAATAATCTGGGTCCATCACGTCGAGGACCACACTAGGAAGTTTCTAGGTCAGAACGCCCTACGCGACCGCTAGAAATATCTCCACACTACTAGAGGGCAGCCCTTTAAAATTCCGATAAGAGTATATGAAGAGCTGTGCTAATCCTAATATTTCATCATCATTCCAATTTATAATCATCATTACTAAACACACGTTCTACATCTGATGTATAATATGCTTTGTATACAATAACACACCTTATATAACTTAGGAATGAAAAATTTATTTGATATCTATATTTATATCTAGTCCGCTTTTCAAGAGCTTTTGGGAAACTAATAATGACTCAACTATAATCAGTGCTCTTTATGATCATCGTATAGATATATTTACGTATCTAACACACTTATATCATTTTCTGTAGTACATTAGATTAACTATAAACGGATATGGTGCTATAATTATTCTACAAGTATTCATTATTAATGTTAAATCGTAGGAACACGTTGCAATATCTTCTCACTTAAGAAAAGTGTATGCAAATCATTTTATTCAAATAAACATAATGAGTTATGCAGTATACAGTAATTGGAAGTGAACATCTATATTACTCGAATTCAAAGTTAATCATCGCTCACGTCCTTTAATTATGCCCTATAATAATGATTATTATTATTATTATTGCTAGAGTATTAAAACTTGTCGCGTAGACTCTATTTTCGATGCTCAGGGAACAAAAATACATCATTCGGGTACTCAATTTTCAAGTGAAAAGATAGTTTCCAAACGATAATAAAGAATAGATCAGGTTTTCCCACGCTGTGGTATAATAAATAAATATTCAACTATACATATCATGGTTTTTGTCAAGAATTACGATTGAACAATGTAATTCCGTCACTTGAATGGTGAAATAACTTTTTTATTGACTGAAAAGTTGATTGTTTAGTCAAATGCGCTGATTAGCATGACTCATGTATACCCAAATAATTATTCGACTATTCAACATGCAACATTTCAGGTCATTCGCACAGGCAAGTGTCTTCGGATCATTGATATTATCTGTTGAATCATGGAATCAGCGCATTTGTTCAGGGAGCACCACGAGAAGGCAACCAACACCACCCCCCGTCTGAAAACTAAAGACTTCGGTTTGGAACATAAATTTAATGAATACATTCAATTCTAACTAGTTATTTGAGGCGTTTCCAACTGGCTTTTCAGAATAAAAAGAATTAGTTGGTCACGATATTAAATTGATGAAACCCGCAGATCCTGTAGGACTTGAAGGACTTGTAGAGCCTGTAAAACCTGTCGGAGCTATCGAATATAACGAGTGTTATTCAAATTTCAATTAATGAATTAATTGGGAAGTAACATAAACGATCATTTTACACAGCAATACATAAGAAAGATACAGTGAAATAATTTTCAAAGCACCATGTTAATATTCTACGAGAATGTAACGAGTATTAGTCAAATTTCAATAAATGAAAATAAATCAATCAATTAGACAGTAGCACAAGTAATCACATTTCACAGCAATACATAAGAACAATATGGGCGAATAATTTTCAAAGCAACATGTAAATAACTTTCAGAATAGTTATTATTAATTAGAAAAACACAACAGTTAGTGATAATATTAATGACATGAAAAAGAAGAAAGAATTGGAATGCATGGAAACAATAAAATTCGTAGATCTCGTGAAACCTATAAGACCTGTAAAATGTAACAAGTATTAGCCAAATTTCAATGAATTAAAATAAATCAATCAATTAGACAGTAGCACAAGTGATCATATTTCACAGCAATACATAAGAGCAATATGGGCGAATAATTTTCAAAGCAACATGTAAATAACTTTCAGAATAGTTATTATTAATTGGAAAAACACAACAGTTAGTGATAATATTAATGACATGAAACAGAAGAAAGAATTGGAATGCATGGAAACAATAAAATTCGTAGATCTCGTGGCGGATATAAGACCTGTGAAACGTAAAAGGTATAATTAAATCATGTGTGTGTAATTTTAACATACAGTAATAAATGGAGTACGTACATATTGATGCATGGAACATTTAGGACATGAAAGAAGTGAATTATGGATGAAATATGTGAATCTTATAGAATCTGTAGACCCTGATAAATCCGAAAGTTACATGCATACTTACATGCATACTTACATGCTGTTACATGCGCTTACTTCTAGCTAGACTAATTCAAATTAAGTTAAGATGAACGGCGCAAAAAAGACGTCAGAGACACGATTGACGCCAACGACGCGAACGACGCGAACGACACGAAAGACCCTCGAGAGACGCAAACGACGCGAAAGACCCTCGAAAGACGCGAAGGAACCCCGAAAGAAGAGAAAAACTCTAGGACCCACAGGGACCGTTGAAAAAAGGAGAACTCGAGGAACCTCATAGGAACCTCGAAGGACTCGAAAAACGCGAAAGACCCTCGGAAGACGCGAAAGAACCCCGATAGACGGGAAAGTCTCGAGGCGGACCGTGAAGGTTCATCCTCGATAGAAGAACAAAGACGCGAAAGACCCTCGGGAAGACCCTCGAAAGACCCTCTAAAAACCCTTTAAAGACGCGAAAGACCCTCAAAAGACTCGAAAGACGCGAAAGTTGGTTGTTCAGTCTAATGCGCTGACTGCATGACCCGTGTGTACGTAATTTCTCAACTATTTAATATGCAACATTTCTACACTGAAAAGTCTCTCGTGCAGCCAGTAATATAGTCGAGAGTGGTAGCCGCTCCAAGGCCAGCGCAGCTTGCGCGCCGCCAGCACAGCTAGCGCGGTTGCGAGTACAGCTACTATACTCGAATCGAGTTTAGTCGCTACGCTCAACTCCCGGCGCTGTAGCCAATTCACCTGAGCGCGCTAGCTATTCTCCCGGTGCCAGCTACTACTCTCAAACTTGCATCAGCTACTATAACAAGACTCAGCCTAAAAGCTGCTATAATTATTGTCTGTTGAATCATGAAATCAGCGCATTTGTTCAGGGGGCACCACGAGAAGGCAACCAACACCACCCCCCGTCTGAAAACTAAAGATTTCCGTTTGG
Organism: Tenthredo notha; assembly: GCA_914767705.2. Lineage (NCBI taxonomy): Eukaryota > Metazoa > Arthropoda > Insecta > Hymenoptera > Tenthredinidae > Tenthredo > Tenthredo notha. Next base: position 21,766,482 of record OU611908.1, on the reverse strand, counting down.
AACATGAATTTAATGACTACATTCAATTCTAACTAGTTATTTGAGGCGTTTCCAGCTGGCTCTGCGGGAGAAAAAGAATTAGTTGGTCACAATATGAAATTGATGAAACCCGCAGATCCTGTAGAACTTGAAGAACTTGTAGAGCCTGTAAAACCTGTCGGAGCTATAGAATATAACGAGTATTAGTCAAATTTCTATAAATGAAAATAAATCAATCAATTAGACAGTAGCACAAGTGATCATATGTCACAGCAATACATAAGAACGATATGGGCGAATAATTTTCAAAGCAACACGTAAATAACTTTCAGAATAGTTATGATTAATTAGAAAAACACAACAGTTAGTAATAATATTAATGACATGAAACAGAAGAAAGAATTGGAATGCATGGAAACAATAAAATTCGTAGATCTCGTGAAACCTATAAGACCTGTAAAATGTAACAAGTATTAGCCAAATTTCAATAAATTAAAATGAATCAATCAATTAGACAGTAGCACAAGTGATCATATTTCACAGCAATACATAAGAGCAATATGGGCGAATAATTTTCAAAGCAACATGTAAATAACTTTCAGAATAGTTATTATTAATTGGAAAAACACAACAGTTAGTGATAATATTAATGACATGAAACAGAAGAAAGAATTGGAATGCATGGAAACAATAAAATTCGTAGATCTCGTGGCGGATATAAGACCTGTGAAACGTAAAAGGTATAATTAAATCATGTGTGTGTAATTTTAACATACAGTAATAAATGGAGTACGTACATATTGATGCATGGAACATTTAGGACATGAAAGAAGTGAATTATGGATGAAATATGTGAATCTTATAGAATCTGTAGACCCTGATAAATCCGAAAGTTACATGCATACTTACATGCATACTTACATGCATACTTACATGCTGTTACATGCGCTTACTTCTAGCTAGACTAATTCAAATTAAGTTAAGATGAACGGCGCAAAAAAGACGTCAGAGACACGATTGACGCCAACGACGCGAACGACGCGAACGACACGAAAGACCCTTGAGAGACGCAAACGACGCGAAAGACCCTCGAAAGACGCGAAGGAACCCCGAAAGAAGAGAAAAACTCTAGGACCCACAGGGACCGTTGAAAAAAGGAGAACTCGAGGAACCTCATAGGAACCTCGAAGGACTCGAAAAACGCGAAAGACCCTCGGAAGACGCGAAAGAACCCCGATAGACGGGAAAGTCTCGAGGCGGACCGTGAAGGTTCATCCTCGATAGAAGAACAAAGACGCGAAAGACCCTCGGGAAGACCCTCGAAAGACCCTCTAAAAACCCTTTAAAGACGCGAAAGACCCTCAAAAGACTCGAAAGACGCGAAAGTTGGTTGTTCAGTCTAATGCGCTGACTGCATGACCCGTGTGTACGTAATTTCTTAACTATTTAATATGCAACATTTCTACACTGAAAAGTCTCTCGTGCAGCCAGTAATATAGTCGAGAGTGGTAGCCGCTCCAAGGCCAGCGCAGCTAGCGCGCCGCCAGCACAGCTAGCGCGGTTGCGAGTACAGCTACTATACTCGAATCGAGTTTAGTCGCTACGCTCAACTCCCGGCGCTGTAGCCAATTCACCTGAGCGCGCTAGCTATTCTCCCGGTGCCAGCTACTACTCTCAAACTTGCATCAGCTACTATAACAAGACTCAGCCTAATAGCTGCTATAATTATTGTCTGTTGAATCATGAAATCAGCGCATTTGTTCAGGGGGCACCACGAGAAGGCAACCAACACCACCCCCCGTCTGAAAACTAAAGATTTCAGTTTGGAACATGAATTTAATGACTACATTCAATTCTAACTAGTTATTTGAGGCGTTTCCAGCTGGCTTTGCGGAAGAAAAAGAATTAGTTGGTCACAATATGAAATTGATGAAACCCGCAGATCCTGTAAAACTTGTAGAACTTGTAGAGCCTGTAAAACCTGTCGGAGCTATAGAATATAACGAGTATTAGTCAAATTTCTATAAATGAAAATAAATCAATCAATTAGACAGTAGCACAAGTGATCATATTTCACAGCAATACATAAGAACGATATGGGCGAATAATTTTCAAAGCAACACGTAAATAACTTTCAGAATAGTTATGATTAATTAGAAAAACGCAACAGTTAGTAATAATATTAATGACATGAAAAAGAAGAAAGAATTGGAATGCATGGAAACAATAAAATTCGTAGATCTCGTGAAACCTATAAGACCTGTAAAATGTAACAAGTATTAGCCAAATTTCAATAAATTAAAATAAATCAATCAATTAGACAGTAGCACAAGTGATCATATTTCACAGCAATACATAAGAACGATATGGGCGAATAATTTTCAAAGCAACACGTAAATAACTTTCAGAATAGATGTGATTAATTAGAAAAACACAACATTTAGTAATAATATTAATGACATGAGAGAGAAGACAGAATTGGAATGCATCGAAACAATAAAATTCTTAGATCTCGTGAAACCTGTAAGACCTGTGAAATGTAACGAGTATTAGTCGAATTTCGATAAATGAAAATGAATCAATCAATTAGACAGTAGCACAAATGATTATTTTTCATAGCAATACATAAAAGAGATGCAGCCAAATAATTTTCAAAGCAATACATAATCAACTCAATAGTTGTGATTTATTAGCAAAACACAACAGTTAGTAATAATATTAATGACATGAGAGAGAAGAAAGAATTGGAATGCCTGGAAACAATAAAATTCGCAGACCTCGTGGAACCTATAAGACTTGTAAGACCCGTAAGAGCTGTAAAATATACAAGGGAATAGATTATATATATCAAGAAATTTCATACTTATCATCGGTCATCGCTCTATCAAATCTTTCCCAGCAAAACTGCTCTAGTGAGATGATGAGAACGTCCCTAATTCATCACTGATCATTAATCAGTCTTCGTGCAGTGACCTGAAGAGGTTTGCTGAAAATGGAAAGAAAAATATTAAAATCCCGATATATTTGAATTTAAATACAGGAATAAGCTGATCAAGTTCAAGAATCCTGTCTAGGTATTTTCAATATTTCGATATAAAAGAGAATCAAGATTCGTTGACATGATATGTTACACTATGTTGGGTTTACATATTCGCTAAGGAGATTAATAATCAAAAGATATTGCAATCTTACCTGCTCGCTACATTTTGGTATAGTCCCCGCATAATCATTCCTGTCCATGTCTGGTTAAAGACAATCTAATAGAAACATAATATAGAAGCAGAAGATTTATTTTACATTCATATCATTTTCATAGCGATATTTTCACATAAAAAAAATAAACGTTGGAAATCATATACGTAGGTGGCAGTTCGAGTCAGACAATAATTAAACTTCATTAAGAAGGCACAATGCAATGGAAATTGCTGTTTACCTTTTATGCACTCATCGGTGACATTGGATTTGATGATGTGCCTCTGGAATCCGTTCCCATGCATTCAGCAGCATCTGTAGCATTTTGTACTCGGATGTTCGTTTTCATCCCTTCTTCTCCAGGATCCTCGACAGACGCAGCTTTTGCCCCAGCTTCGCCGACAGCTTTCCATGCAACTCGGTCACAAAGAATTTTTTTGAAGCAGGATGGAGCAAGACACACATGAAACATAGATGAACGGACAGGCATGAGAAGCATGAACGGAACAAATTATCGGCTACATTATATCTATGTCCCATATCATTGTGGATGCAGGAGATCTATGAAATTACATCTCGTTGATTTTATTTCGATCGTTGTTATCGAAAGAGATTTTTGGAAGAAGTCGGATATTCTTTCCTATTTCGCATATCGATAAGTTTTTCTACGACGGCCCCAACTTCCGAATCAAATAGTTGATCGAAACTCCCTCGCTCATGCGAGGATTATTTCACCTGTAACGCGAATTCTAAACCAGTCCAATCGGTGTATAAGCAGGCTTGCCTATCCCTTAGGTAAGCTCTTTCATTAATAGCAATCTGAATTGGCAGCTTTCCAACTTTGTGCAATATAACAGGTCTTGGAAAGAAGAGAAAATAAAGAATGAAAAATAAAAAATAAAAAATAAAAGATAAAAAATAAAACAAGACACCAACGGGCGTATGAGAAGTTTATTTCCTAACCCCGGCGTACCCGCGCAGAAAAAAAAGCTACGTTAGAATAAACCGGGCCGCGGGACCGGGACGCGACGGAGAACTCAGATCTATTCCACACTCGAGTTGTCAACCACGGCTGCTTTCACCGCTTGCACCCGAAGTGCGGGATGACAGTCTAGTGATATGGAACAAAGTCAGGGTAGCCACTGAATCGGATGAAACCGAGACAGCGGCGACTCTCACGCGTCATCCTCTCCGTAGCGCCGTCGATCAATGATGCAATAAAAGAGATTCGTTGTAAATTGTACGCTACGAGCCAACCGCGAAAACCGTGGTACGCCGAGAGAAACACAAAAGATGGCAAGAGCCACCGCCTGTACAACTCTCGACGTGCCAACACACCGCCGCAAGCCTCCGTTAAATCCTTATGACTTTTGACTCTTTCTTTTACGTCGAAATCACATAGGCACAAATCGGTCCGTATCTTCCAGAGTCTAGACAACTGGCGATCACTCGGTGTCTACCATACCCGAATAATAACAAATCTACGATACATATAATTCCAGGAAATTTCTGGAATTGAAATTATTGAAACGCTACAAAGAATTGAGGTTTTATCAAAGAAATTGTTCCGTTAGATTCGCTCGCGCGAATCCACCAAAAACAAAGGAGCGGTAGACCCCGGTGTACATTAACAGAGAGCTTACAGCGGTTCTGTCTCTGGCCGGTCGACCTGAGGCATAAAATATGTCAACGAATCCAAGTGTCTGAACGTGCGTTCGGGTACGTAACGTCGAATCGAATCTATGATAGAGTAAATGGTGCCTACCCGGCGGCGTGTGTAATATAACTTCACCGATAACGTATATCGTATTAGTCTGGAGATGATGAAAAAAATAGGAAAATAAAAAATCAAAAGTAAAAGAAATTAGAACCTATCGGGACAAGCTTACACCTGCTTATACCCGCGTTACGCGGTTAACGCGCGTAGAATGAGATTTGACGAGTTATCTCTGCGAACGCGATCGAATATTGAGAAAGTGACTTTGAAAAATGAGAATTATTGAATGGACTGGGGACTGGCGACAGTCTTTGTCGATAATTAACTCGAGTAGGGTGGCGAAAATAAAAAAAAGGCAAAAATGCCGATATACGAAATTGAAATGATTATCCACAACGACTACGAAAAAATACGTGACCTTACAATGTACGGTAAGTTATGTGAAGAGGTTATGTTGTACTTACGTTGCACGTGTCCCTGGCCCGCATAGCGCGACTAGATTCGCTGCGGACATCGTTGTGGGCTGAAAAACAATAAGATACAACGTTAATGAGCAAGGAGACGCAGATTTCTCAATTCAATCGCGTGATAATAAAATGAAAGATTAGAACTTAAATTTACTCGAGATAATCATTCTTCCGTGCACCGTGCCGACGAAGATGGCGGTATGCGCGATCGCCATTTTTTTTTTCACCCGTCATTCCCCCGCATTTTTACCGTGTAAAATATAAAACGTATTTTCAATCCGATTGAATTGTATTTATGAAAAATGTAATCTGGACTCGATGTTATTACACGAGGAAATAAAGAATTTACGTTAAATAACGAAGGATGAATATAAATACCCACCACCGACCGGTCCAGACAGGTCGAGAGAAAAATTCCAACTGGCATGAAACTTCATGGCTATCGAAATTCAACATTTATTTATTCCATTAGGGCCGGTTTTACCCACGTTCAATAACTTCTTATTTATAGAATAATAACGCTATTCATCGAATAAAAGTCGCAAATACAATGTAAAATAGTCCTTTTTTTTTTCATTGAATAAGAGTTCAATCTATGAATAAAGTTAGTTGGTGAAACCGGCCATTAGATAATGATTGTTGAATCACAAGATCACAATCTCTCACCTTGACAAAGAGGCGTCAAAACAAAATAAAAAAAAATAAAAATAAGATTGAAAATAATAATAAGATTGCTTGGCGATACAGAGGAAATAAATATTGTATGAGATATCGAATTACACAAAAATAATCTTCAAAATAATACGTTAGAATAATGATTTCGAAATCACGGTTGGAATAATACTGATCACAAAAAAAAAGAATATCACATTACCGAGCCTTATTTGCGACGCAGCGATATATATAAAAAAAAAAAAAGTAAACACGCCGGTTAGCTAGCGAGCGCCGTACAAGCGATATAATATACACAAGCTGGACTACTTTCCAGGCTGAGTTTCAAGATATAAAACAGATCGAATAGAACAAAGAAATCAAATAGAACGAATAGTACAACTTGAAACTATTACTAACTACGTTCAGCCAACCCTCAGGGAGATGTATATTGAGCGAGTAGGTGGCAAAAAAAAAAAAAAGAACGAAAATACCGATTTACGAAAATCGAAATGATTGTCCAACGTCTACGTCAAAATACGTGAAATTACAATGTAAGGTAAGTTATGTGAAGAGGTTACGTTGTACTTACGTTTGACGTGTGCGTTCCGCACAGCGCGACTAGATACGCAGAGGACATAGTTGTGGACTGATGAACAATAAGATACCACCTCAATGAGAAAGGAGCCGGCGATTTCTCGATTCTAACGCGTAATATTAAAATAAATGATTCGACAAAAGGGGAAAACAAATCCGTTACTCTCGTTAGGCCCGTGACTATGAGATCGCGACTTAGATCGGAAAAACGATTCTTTTTTCCAGGGATACCAACCCGAAACTAGTTAGCAGCAGTTTACCAACTTACTAGATTTTCCTGGTCATGGGCGAATAAAATATTTGTAGAAGGGAAATTTGATTAAAAAAAAAAGGCTACCTAAAATAGTGAGCCACGGGGACACCATCGATGAACATTGAGGACGGTCTACATAAGATGTTTATGTTTACGTTCCCGTTTAATAAATCGCGGATTTTGGGCCGAAAAAGAGATTTTTATTTCCCGTTCCCGTATACGCGGGGAATTGGATGTAGACCGGCCTTTACTGTACATACACGCAATACATGGAAACGTTTTTCAGTTTCGGTTCTACATGGGACGCCAGCCTCGGGGACGTGGTCACAAAATTACGTCCCGGTCCCTGAGTGATTAATCTCAGGGACGTGTGAAACAATTTGTCAAACGGAAAAGTTCCAAAATTTGGCTGTGATTGAGAATAAAAACCGACTCTGAAGAGATTCTGCACTTTTCTCTCTGATTTCTCAATAATCATACATAAAGGAGATGGAATATCAATTTTAAGGTCCCAAATCAAATCATGACCTGTCCGATTTCTAGGTCTATAAGAAGATGCTGTGGATTGACGCTTACAGTCGAAATGTTTCCAGATTTTCAATAAATATCTTAGAGAGTATAATAATGATGTCTCTTGAACTCACGTTTGACTCCAGAATGTCTGCATCCAATTCTTTCCGTCGTACAACTCCAGTATCCTCTGCGCCAACACTTTCCTCGCATGCTTACTTCGTATAGTGTATTGTTGTGTGATTTCTTCGGATCCGCATCTCAATCTCCGGTGCCATCGGCTCATCTCGAGGAGATTGATTCCTCACTGTAGAAAATAAAGATAATAGATAGAGAGATATTTTCATTTTCATCCATTACAATGTTGGACAAAGCCTACCCTGCATTTACAGTACAGTATGCAGGGTAGGCGGAGAGGAAGCTTATAGCCTAACTTAACTTATGTAGAGAGAAAATTAGAAATTAGAAAATTACTTTATTTTTATTACAATTATGTTTGCAAAGATAACTAAAGTAAGTTAAGGAGAGAGTAAGCAAGGTGGTGAGAGAGAGAGAGGGGTACATGTAGTACAGAGCAAGCAGACAGGTTGCTATAAGCGATATAACGACAGCTGTTTTCATACTCTTCTTCCAAAATTCGTTTTCCATGCATGGAAAAGTACTTTAGTAACGAAACATTGCCTACTCTTCAATTGGACTTTGTTATTGAAGAAAATAAAAGTTATTGAATTTAGAACTAGTATTCTGTACACTCCTAGACTCACCCTTCGCTAAGATATACAAGTATAAAACGCATCGCGTCAATATTAGTATTTACCTTCGGATATATCATTAGTAGGGCATCTGCATCCCATTCCTGGCTACCCGGTGGAACAGAGTCGCCGTGATGGTATTTCCAGGGAAAATGCGGATATCCTGCTCATCTGTGACAACGGCTGCTCCGACGAGAGGAGATTTGTCAGTCGGGGGTGGCCATGATGCTCCATAACTGCTCCCGCATTGTGTCTAAACAGCCCGATAACCATATGATACGTTGACTATCCAGGTCTCATTTTTCCTCTTCGGTTCTGAAACGTCGAGAGATTATCATTGCGATTATGAGAACAAACTTTGCTGCATCTAGAGTGACGTACCCTCTGTGTATCTGATGATTATGAAATGCGTTTCGATATCTATAATCGAGTACAATTTTCGGCTGATATACTACAAAGCTCGCCATTGTGTTGGTTGATTATTCATGAATGACAAGCTATGTGGTATTGGATACCGGTCGCCTATGCATTTGGTGCAACACTGCAACCAGATCGGAGGCAAGATCCCTGCATCCAGAGTATTGAAAATGTCGATTGAGCTGTCGGTCGAACGATAATGCTGTTTCGATATTGAATCGATGAAGCCCGCGGTCGGTTGAGCAATCATCCTGTCGCAGCAATAGCAATCTGCGATGAAACAGACGCAGATCCTATGGAACTTGAAGAACTTGAAGAGCCTGTAAAATCTGTCGGAGCTGTAGAGTATAAGGAGCATTATTCATATTTCAATATATGAACAGTTTCAACGAACGACAATAAATGAAATAATTAGAAAGAAGCACAAACGATCATTCTTTGCAGCAATACATAAGAAAGATACAGCGAAATGATTTACAAAGGACCACGTAAATAATTTTTAGGATAGTTATGAATCATTGAAAAAAGAAACGGTTAGTAATAATATTAATTACACAAGGGAGAAGAAATAATAGAAAGGCATGAAAACAATTAAATTGGTGGATATCGTGGAACCTATAAGACCTGTAAAATGTAACGAGTATTAGTCAAATTTCAATGAATGAATAGTTTCTCATGAAACATAATACCTGATTGAATCAATTAGAAAGTAGGAAAAACGATCGTTCTTCACAGCAATACATGAGAAAGATATAGTGAAATAATTTTCACTATGAACGAGGTGAAGATTCGATGCTATACGTAAATCTTGTAGAATCTGTAGACCTTGACGAACGACAATCAACTCTGAATGGCTGGTAACGAGCTCAAAGTTTGAGACTCTCAAGAACATTGAAAAAAACTTCTGTGCTGCAATAAAGACGCGAGAAACTATGATAACATTCACTAATATCGTCAGAGATTGACTTGTGGCTGGATCGAAATACCAATCGCTTATTGGATGGATTCTAGTCTAGCAACAGACAGTCTTGAATAAACAGCGTTATTCTCGTAGTCCATGGATGTGAAGTAGACTTTTATACAAGTAAAATTGGCGCCAACTTATGCTCCGTCTATTTGTAGTGGAAGAGGTTTTCGTGTTTGAATCCATAATGTCTGGATCCTCTTCTTTCCGTCGTACAACTCGAGTATCCTCTGCGTCAACAGTTTCCTCGCGTGTTTTCTTCGTATGTTATCTTGCTGTGTGATTTCTTCGAGTCCAGACTTCTTATCCTTCGGCTCGTCTGGAAAAAATTGATTTCTCATGGTAGGAAATAAAGATAATAGCGAAATAACGAAAGCTCTTCTCATCTCTTTCTATCAAAATTTCTTTTCCAAGGGTGGAAAAGTACTATGGTAATGGAACATTGCATACTGTTGAATAATTATCAAGGGTTTATCCTTCAGAAATAGTTTGCAAATTGATTCTGTTGCGTCGACACCTGAAGTTCAATTACACGACGTAGCTCGCGTTACACAGAGTTGGTATTTTTTTTTCATTCGTGAATTATTAGACTTTTTTGAGTAGTTAGGCAAGGGTATAACATCAAAAATTCGTGCTCGAAGTTGTTACAACTCTGTGCAATCTGAAAAGAATTTCTATATAACTTGAAAAGAGCATCAGTACTCCGACATTTAACTATGAATGACTGGTAAGAAGCTCAAAGCTGTTAGAACTCTGGAAAACATTGAAAAGAACCACTATATTGCAATAAAGACGGGAGGAACTACGATGGAATTCACTAATACCGTCAGAGATCGACGTCTGGCCGAATGAGTATACCCATTATTGAAACTAGAGAAGGGCCGTTGAACTTCCATGAAGCAATTCGTCGTCTCAGATCCTCGCATCAGATGTGCGAATATAAAGACGGCTTTGGGGATTGCATATCCGAGACTCGATCGTTGAATCGCCATTCCCTTTCGCCCCACCGCTGTATCCGCCGCCGTCGATGCAGAGTAGAGATCTCCAGCCGGCGTAGAACGCAATTACGTAATCTGAAATAATAATTACACCTGTAATTTCTGGTTTATCTCTGAAATCCATTTTCTTTCAAATGTACGTTCACTTCATCTTTACGTGCTTTTATGCAACGACTATTTGCCGTAGTAATGTTCAATATTGTTATTATGGTTCATTACTTTTTTGTTATTTTTATGTTATTATGCTTTATTACTTTGCTATTTGTACTTTGTTTTGTTCTTGCCTTTCGACCTAGAAACAGGCTATGGCATAATAAAGTTGAATCTAATCTAATCTAATCTCTCTCTCACCTTCTCCTCTTTACTCAGGATACTCGACAGATGCACCTTTGTCCAAGCTTCGATGTCAGCTTTCCATGAAACTCGGTCACAAAGAATTTTTTTTAAGCAGGATGGAGCCAGACACACATGAAACATAGAGAAACGGACAGGCATGAGAAGGATGTACAGAAAAAATTATCATCTACATTATATCTATGTCCCATATCATTGTGGATGCAGGGGATCTATCACATTGCATCTCGTTGGTTTTATCTCGATCGTTATTATCGAAAGAGATTTTTGGAAGAAGTCGGATATTCTTTCCTATTTCGCATATCGATAAGTTTTTCTACGACGGCCCTAACTTCCGAATCAAATAGTTGATCGAAACTCCCTCGCTCATGCGTGGATTATTTCACCTGTAACGCGAATTCTAAACCAGTCCAATCGGTGTATAAGCAGGCTTGCCTATCCCTTAGGTAAGCTCTTTCATTAATAGCACTCTGAATTAGCAGCTTTCCAACTTTGTGCAATATAACAGGTCTTGGAAAGAAGAGAAAATAAAGAATGAAAAATAAAAAATAAAAGATAAAAAATAAAACAAGACACCAACGGGCGTATGAGAAGTTTATTTCCTAACCCCGGCGTACCCGCGCAGAAAAAAAAGCTACGTTAGAATAAACCGGGCCGCGGGACCGGGACGCGACGGAGAACTCAGATCTATTCCACACTCGAGTTGTCAACCACGGCTGCTTTCACCGCTTGCACCCGAAGTGCGGGATGACAGTCTAGTGATATGGAACAAAGTCAGGGTAGCCACTGAATCGGATGAAACCGAGACAGCGGCGACTCTCACGCGTCATCCTCTCCGTAGCGCCGTCGATCAATGATGCAATAAAAGAGATTCGTTGTAAATTGTACGCTACGAGCCAACCGCGAAAACCGTGGTACGCCGAGAGAAACACAAAAGATGGCAAGAGCCACCGCCTGTACAACTCTCGACGTGCCAACACACCGCCGCAAGCCTCCGTTAAATCCTTATGACTTTTGACTCTTTCTTTTACGTCGAAATCACATAGGCACAAATCGGTCCGTATCTTCCAGAGTCTAGACAACTGGCGATCACTCGGTGTCTACCATACCCGAATATTAACAAATCTATGATACATATAATTCCAGGAAATTTCTGGAATTGAAATTATTGAAACGCTACAAAGAATTGAGGTTTTATCAAAGAAATTGTTCCGTTAGATTCGCTCGCGCGAATCCACCAAAAACAAAGGAGCGGTAGACCCCGGTGTACATTAACAGAGAGCTTACAGCGGTTCTGTCTCTGGCCGGTCGACCTGAGGCATAAAATATGTCAACGAATCCAAGTGTCTGAACGTGCGTTCGGGTACGTAACGTCGAATCGAATCTATGATAGAGTAAATGGTGCCTACCCGGCGGCGTGTGTAATATAACTTCACCGATAACGTATATCGTATTAGTCTGGAGATGATGAAAAAAATAGGAAAATAAAAAATCAAAAGTAAAAGAAATTAGAACCTATCGGGACAAGCTTACACCTGCTTATACCCGCGTTACGCGGTTAACGCGCGTAGAATGAGATTTGACGAGTTATCTCTGCGAACGCGATCGAATATTGAGAAAGTGACTTTGAAAAATGAGAATTATTGAATGGACTGGGGACTGGCGACAGTCTTTGTCGATAATTAACTCGAGTAGGGTGGCGAAAATAAAAAAAAGGCAAAAATGCCGATATACGAAATTGAAATGATTATCCACAACGACTACGAAAAAATACGTGACCTTACAATGTACGGTAAGTTATGTGAAGAGGTTATGTGAAGAGGTTATGTTGTACTTACGTTGCACGTGTCCCTGGCCCGCATAGCGCGACTAGATTCGCTGCGGACATCGTTGTGGGCTGAAAAACAATAAGATACAACGTTAATGAGCAAGGAGACGCAGATTTCTCAATTCAATCGCGTGATAATAAAATGAAAGATTAGAACTTAAATTTACTCGAGATAATCATTCTTCCGTGCACCGTGCCGACGAAGATGGCGGTATGCGCGATCGCCATTTTTTTTTTCACCCGTCATTCCCCCGCATTTTTACCGTGTAAAATATAAAACGTATTTTCAATCCGATTGAATTGTATTTATGAAAAATGTAATCTGGACTCGATGTTATTACACGAGGAAATAAAGAATTTACGTTAAATAACGAAGGATGAATATAAATACCCACCACCGACCGGTCCAGACAGGTCGAGAGAAAAATTCCAACTGGCATGAAACTTCATGGCTATCGAAATTCAACATTTATTTATTCCATTAGGGCCGGTTTTACCCACGTTCAATAACTTCTTATTTATAGAATAATAACGCTATTCATCGAATAAAAGTCGCAAATACAATGTGAAATAGTCTTTTGTTTTCAATGTCGCAATCTCCCACCTTGACAAAGAGGCGAACAAAAAAAAAAAAAAAAAGAATAAAACTAATAAATAATCAGATTGCTTGGCGATACAGAGAAAATAAATATTATATGAGATGTCGAATTACGCAAAAATAACCATCAGAATAATGATTTCGAAATAACTGTCGGAATAATACTGATCACAAAAAAAAAAAAATATATATTACATTACGGAGCCTAATTTGCGACGCAGCGACATATGAAAAAAAACGTAAACACGCCGGTTAGATAGCAAGCACCGTAAAAGCGATATAATATACAAGCTGGACTAAGCTCCAGACTAAGTATCACCGAGCGATACCATACTCTAGATGGAAAATTTTCTAACAGCGGCACGCTAGCGTTATTGATAAGCCAATTAAATATAGCAAGAAATAGCCGAACTTATCATAACACGATGAATAGAAACTATGACTAACTACGTTCAGCCAACCCTCGGGGAGTTGTATATTAAGCGAATAAATGGCAAAAAAAAAAGAACCAAAATGCCGATTTACGAAATTGAAATGATTATCCAACGTCTACGTAAAAATACGTGAAATTACAATGTACGGTAAGTTATGTAGAGAGGTTACGTTGTACTCACGTTGCATGTGTCCGTAGATACGCAGCGGACATCGTTGTGGACTGATAAACAATAAGATACAACCTCTATGAGAAAGGAGCCGGCGATTTCTCGACTTTAACGCGTAATATTAAAATAAATGATTCGACAAAAGGGGAAAACAAATCCGTTACTCTCGTTAGGCCCGTGACTATGAGATCGCGACTTAGACCGGAAAAACGATTATTTTTTCCAGGGATACCAACCCGAAATTAGTTAGCAGCAGTTTACCAACTTACTAGATTTTCCTGGTCATGGGCAAATGAAATATTTGTAGAAGGGAAATTTGATTTAAAAAAAAGGCTAGCTAAAATAGTGAGCCACGCGGACACCATCGATGAACATTGAGGCCGATCTACATGGGACGTGCATGTTCATGTTTAATAAATCGCGGATTTTGAGCCGGAAAAGAGATGTTCATCCCCAAATCGACCTCGAACGGACGCTAGATCCTTCAATTAACCTTTTGATCTACTTCGGATCGACGGAGAGTATCGATGTTCGGCCGTTTCTTGAAGCGCGTGAGACGCTCTTTCGTTTGATATTAAATATATACCCCTAGGACTAATAAATCGCGGATTTTGAGCCGGAAAAGAGATGTTCATCCCCAAATCGACCTCGAACGGACGCTAGATCCTTCAATTAACCTTTTAATCTACTCCGGATCGACGGAGAGTATCGATGTTCGGCCGTTTCTTGAAGCGCGTGAGACGCTCTTTCGTTTGATATTAAATATATACCCCTAGGACTAATAAATCGCGGATTTTGAGCCGGAAAAGAGATGTTCATCCCCAAATCGACCTCGAACGGACGCTAGATCCTTCAATTAACCTTTTAATCTACTCCGGATCGACGGAGAGTATCGATGTTCGGCCGTTTCTTGAAGCGCGTGAGACGCTCTTTCGTTTGATATTAAATATATACCCCTAGGACTAATAAATCGCGGATTTTGAGCCGGAAAAGAGATGTTCATCCCCAAATCGACCTCGAACGGACGCTAGATCCTTCGATTAACCTTTTAATCTACTCCGGATCGACGGAGAGTATCGATGTTCGGCCGTTTCTTGAAGCGCGTGAGACGCTCTTTCGTTTGATATTAAATATATACCCCTAGGACTAATAAATCGCGGATTTTGAGCCGGAAAAGAGATGTTCATCCCCAAATCGACCTCGAACGGACGCTAGATCCTTCGATTAACCTTTTAATCTACTTCGGATCGACGGAGAGTATCGATGTTCGGCCGTTTCTTGAAGCGCGTGAGACGCTCTTTCGTTTGATATTAAATATATACCCCTAGGACTAATAAATCGCGGATTTTGAGCCGGAAAAGAGATGTTCATCCCCAAATCGACCTCGAACGGACGCTAGATCCTTCGATTAACCTTTTAATCTACTCCGGATCGACGGAGAGTATCGATGTTCGGCCGTTTCTTGAAGCGCGTGAGACGCTCTTTCGTTTGATATTAAATATATACCCCTAGGACTAATAAATCGCGGATTTTGAGCTGGAAAAGAGATGTTCATCCCCAAATCGACCTCGAACGGACGCTAGATCCTTCAATTAACCTTTTGATCTACTTCGGATCGACGGAGAGTATCGATGTTCGGCCGTTTCTTGAAGCGCGTGAGACGCTCTTTCGTTTGATATTAAATATATACCCCTAGGACTAATAAATCGCGGATTTTGAGCCGGAAAAGAGATGTTCATCCCCAAATCGACCTCGAACGGACGCTAGATCCTTCAATTAACCTTTTAATCTACTCCGGATCGACGGAGAGTATCGATGTTCGGCCGTTTCTTGAAGCGCGTGAGACGCTCTTTCGTTTGATATTGAATATATACCCCTAGGACGAATAAATCGCGGATTTTGAGCCGGAAAAGAGATGTTCATCCCCAAATCGACCTCGAACGGACGCTAGATCCTTCGATTAACCTTTTAATCTACTCCGGATCGACGGAGAGTATCGATGTTCGGCCGTTTCTTGAAGCGCGTGAGACGCTCTTTCGTTTGATATTAAATATATACCCCTAGGACTAATAAATCGCGGATTTTGAGCCGGAAAAGAGATGTTCATCCCCAAATCGACCTCGAACGGACGCTAGATCCTTCGAGTAACCTTTTAATCTACTTCGGATCGACGGAGAGTATCGATGTTCGGCCGTTTCTTGAAGCGCGTGAGACGCTCTTTCGTTTGATATTAAATATATACCCCTAGGACTAATAAATCGCGGATTTTGAGCCGGAAAAGAGATGTTCATCCCCAAATCGACCTCGAACGGACGCTAGATCCTTCGATTAACCTTTTAATCTACTCCGGATCGACGGAGAGTATCGATGTTCGGCCGTTTCTTGAAGCGCGTGAGACGCTCTTTCGTTTGATATTAAATATATACCCCTAGGACTAATAAATCGCGGATTTTGAGCTGGAAAAGAGATGTTCATCCCCAAATCGACCTCGAACGGACGCTAGATCCTTCAATTAACCTTTTGATCTACTTCGGATCGACGGAGAGTATCGATGTTCGGCCGTTTCTTGAAGCGCGTGAGACGCTCTTTCGTTTGATATTAAATATATACCCCTAGGACTAATAAATCGCGGATTTTGAGCCGGAAAAGAGATGTTCATCCCCAAATCGACCTCGAACGGACGCTAGATCCTTCAATTAACCTTTTAATCTACTCCGGATCGACGGAGAGTATCGATGTTCGGCCGTTTCTTGAAGCGCGTGAGACGCTCTTTCGTTTGATATTAAATATATACCCCTAGGACTAATAAATCGCGGATTTTGAGCCGGAAAAGAGATGTTCATCCCCAAATCGACCTCGAACGGACGCTAGATCCTTCAATTAACCTTTTAATCTACTCCGGATCGACGGAGAGTATCGATGTTCGGCCGTTTCTTGAAGCGCGTGAGACGCTCTTTCGTTTGATATTAAATATATACCCCTAGGACTAATAAATCGCGGATTTTGAGCCGGAAAAGAGATGTTCATCCCCAAATCGACCTCGAACGGACGCTAGATCCTTCAAATAACCTTTTGATCTACTTCGGATCGACGGAGAGTATCGATGTTCGGCCGTTTCTTGAAGCGCGTGAGACGCTCTTTCGTTTGATATTAAATATATACCCCTAGGACTAATAAATCGCGGATTTTGAGCCGGAAAAGAGATGTTCATCCCCAAATCGACCTCGAACGGACGCTAGATCCTTCGATTAACCTTTTAATCTACTCCGGATCGACGGAGAGTATCGATGTTCGGCCGTTTCTTGAAGCGCGTGAGACGCTCTTTCGTTTGATATTAAATATATACCCCTAGGACTAATAAATCGCGGATTTTGAGCCGGAAAAGAGATGTTCATCCCCAAATCGACCTCGAACGGACGCTAGATCCTTCAATTAACCTTTTAATCTACTCCGGATCGACGGAGAGTATCGATGTTCGGCCGTTTCTTGAAGCGCGTGAGACGCTCTTTCGTTTGATATTAAATATATACCCCTAGGACTAATGAATCGCGGATTTTGAGCCGGAAAAGAGATGTTCATCCCCAAATCGACCTCGAACGGACGCTAGATCCTTCAATTAACCTTTTAATCTACTTCGGATCGACGGAGAGTATCGATGTTCGGCCGTTTCTTGAAGCGCGTGAGACGCTCTTTCGTTTGATATTGAATATATACCCCTAGGACTAATAAATCGCAGATTTTGAGCCGGAAAAGAGATGTTCATCCCCAAATCGACCTCGAACGGACGCTAGATCCTTCAATTAACCTATTAATCTACTCCGGATCGACGGAGAGTATCGATGTTCGGCCGTTTCTTGAAGCGCGTGAGACGCTCTTTCGTTTGATATTAAATATATACCCCTAGGACTAATAAATCGCAGATTTTGAGCCGGAAAAGAGATGTTCATCCCCAAATCGACCTCGAACGGACGCTAGATCCTTCAATTAACCTTTTAATCTACTCCGGATCGACGGAGAGTATCGATGTTCGGCCGTTTCTTGAAGCGCGTGAGACGCTCTTTCGTTTGATATTAAATATATACCCCTAGGACTAATGAATCGCGGATTTTGAGCCGGAAAAGAGATGTTCATCCCCAAATCGACCTCGAACGGACGCTAGATCCTTCAATTAACCTTTTAATCTACTTTGGATCGACGGAGAGTATCGATGTTCGGCCGTTTCTTGAAGCGCGTGAGACGCTCTTCCGTTTGATATTAAATATATACCCCTAGGACTAATGAATCGCGGATTTTGAGCCGGAAAAGAGATGTTCATCCTCAAATCGACCTCGAACGGACGCTAGATCCTTCAATTAACCTTTTAATCTACTTCGGATCGACGGAGAGTATCGATGTTCGGCCGTTTCTTGAAGCGCGTGAGACGCTCTTTCGTTTGATATTGAATATATACGCCTAGGACTAATAAATCGCAGATTTTGAGCCGGAAAAGAGATGTTCATCCCCAAATCGACCTCGAACGGACGCTAGATCCTTCAATTAACCTATTAATCTACTCCGGATCGACGGAGAGTATCGATGTTCGGCCGTTTCTTGAAGCGCGTGAGACGCTCTTTCGTTTGATATTGAATATATACCC
This sequence comes from Tenthredo notha, assembly GCA_914767705.2. Taxonomy (NCBI): domain Eukaryota; kingdom Metazoa; phylum Arthropoda; class Insecta; order Hymenoptera; family Tenthredinidae; genus Tenthredo; species Tenthredo notha. Next base: position 21,747,967 of record OU611908.1, on the reverse strand, counting down.
CTAGGACGAATAAATCGCGGATTTTGAGCCGGAAAAGAGATGTTCATCCCCAAATCGACCTCGAACGGACGCTAGATCCTTCAATTAACCTTTTAATCTACTCCGGATCGACGGAGAGTATCGATGTTCGGCCGTTTCTTGAAGCGCGTGAGACGCTCTTTCGTTTGATATTAAATATATACCCCTAGGACTAATGAATCGCGGATTTTGAGCCGGAAAAGAGATGTTCATCCCCAAATCGACCTCGAACGGACGCTAGATCCTTCAATTAACCTTTTAATCTACTTTGGATCGACGGAGAGTATCGATGTTCGGATGTTTCTTGAAGCGCGTGAGACGCTCTTCCGTTTGATATTAAATATATACCCCTAGGACTAATGAATCGCGGATTTTGAGCCGGAAAAGAGATGTTCATCCCCAAATCGACCTCGAACGGACGCTAGATCCTTCAATTAACCTTTTAATCTACTCCGGATCGACGGAGAGTATCGATGTTCGGCCGTTTCTTGAAGCGCGTGAGACGCTCTTTCGTTTGATATTGAATATATACCCCTAGGACGAATAAATCGCGGATTTTGAGCCGGAAAAGAGATGTTCATCCCCAAATCGACCTCGAACGGACGCTAGATCCTTCAATTAACCTTTTAATCTACTCCGGATCGACGGAGAGTATCGATGTTCGGCCGTTTCTTGAAGCGCGTGAGACGCTCTTTCGTTTGATATTAAATATATACCCCTAGGACTAATGAATCGCGGATTTTGAGCCGGAAAAGAGATGTTCATCCCCAAATCGACCTCGAACGGACGCTAGATCCTTCAATTAACCTTTTAATCTACTTTGGATCGACGGAGAGTATCGATGTTCGGCCGTTTCTTGAAGCGCGTGAGACGCTCTTCCGTTTGATATTAAATATATACCCCTAGGACTAATGAATCGCGGATTTTGAGCCGGAAAAGAGATGTTCATCCCCAAATCGACCTCGAACGGACGCTAGATCCTTCAATTAACCTTTTAATCTACTTCGGATCGACGGAGAGTATCGATGTTCGGCCGTTTCTTGAAGCGCGTGAGACGCTCTTTCGTTTGATATTGAATATATACCCCTAGGACGAATAAATCGCGGATTTTGAGCCGGAAAAGAGATGTTCATCCCCAAATCGACCTCGAACGGACGCTAGATCCTTCAATTAACCTTTTAATCTACTCCGGATCGACGGAGAGTATCGATGTTCGGCCGTTTCTTGAAGCGCGTGAGACGCTCTTTCGTTTGATATTAAATATATACCCCTAGGACTAATAAATCGCGGATTTTGAGCCGGAAAAGAGATGTTCATCCCCAAATCGACCTCGAACGGACGCTAGATCCTTCAATTAACCTTTTAATCTACTCCGGATCGACGGAGAGTATCGATGTTCGGCCGTTTCTTGAAGCGCGTGAGACGCTCTTTCGTTTGATATTGAATATATACCCCTAGGACGAATAAATCGCGGATTTTGAGCCGGAAAAGAGATGTTCATCCCCAAATCGACCTCGAACGGACGCTAGATCCTTCAATTAACCTTTTAATCTACTTTGGATCGACGGAGAGTATCGATGTTCGGCCGTTTCTTGAAGCGCGTGAGACGCTCTTCCGTTTGATATTAAATATATACCCCTAGGACTAATGAATCGCGGATTTTGAGCCGGAAAAGAGATGTTCATCCCCAAATCGACCTCGAACGGACGCTAGATCCTTCAATTAACCTTTTAATCTACTCCGGATCGACGGAGAGTATCGATGTTCGGCCGTTTCTTGAAGCGCGTGAGACGCTCTTTCGTTTGATATTAAATATATACCCCTAGGACTAATGAATCGCGGATTTTGAGCCGGAAAAGAGATGTTCATCCCCAAATCAACCTCGAACGGACGCTAGATCCTTCAATTAACCTATTAATCTACTCCGGATCGACGGAGAGTATCGATGTTCGGCCGTTTCTTGAAGCGCGTGAGACGCTCTTTCGTTTGATATTAAATATATACCCCTAGGACTAATAAATCGCAGATTTTGAGCCGGAAAAGAGATGTTCATCCCCAAATCGACCTCGAACGGACGCTAGATCCTTCAATTAACCTTTTAATCTACTCCGGATCGACGGAGAGTATCGATGTTCGGCCGTTTCTTGAAGCGCGTGAGACGCTCTTTCGTTTGATATTAAATATATACCCCTAGGACTAATGAATCGCGGATTTTGAGCCGGAAAAGAGATGTTCATCCCCAAATCGACCTCGAACGGACGCTAGATCCTTCAATTAACCTTTTAATCTACTCCGGATCGACGGAGAGTATCGATGTTCGGCCGTTTCTTGAAGCGCGTGAGACGCTTTTCCGTTTGATATTAAATATATACCCCTAGGACTAATGAATCGCGGATTTTGAGCCGGAAAAGAGATGTTTATCCCCAAATCGACCTCGAACGGACGCTAGATCCTTCAATTAACCTTTTAATCTACTCTGGATCGACGGAGAGTATCGATGTTCGGCCGTTTCTTGAAGCGCGTGAGACGCTCTTTCGTTTGATATTAAATATATACCCCTAGGACTAATGAATCGCGGATTTTGAGCCGGAAAAGAGATGTTCATCCCCAAATCGACCTCGAACGGACGCTAGATCCTTCAATTAACCTTTTAATCTACTCCGGATCGACGGAGAGTATCGATGTTCGGCCGTTTCTTGAAGCGCGTGAGACGCTCTTTCGTTTGATATTCAATATATACCCCTAGGACTAATAAATCGCGGATTTTGAGCCGGAAAAGAGATGTTCATCCCCAAATCGACCTCGAACGGACGCTAGATCCTTCAATTAACCTTTTAATCTACTTCGGATCGACGGAGAGTATCGATGTTCGGCCGTTTCTTGAAGCGCGTGAGACGCTCTTTCGTTTGATATTGAATATATACCCCTAGGACGAATAAATCGCGGATTTTGAGCCGGAAAAGAGATGTTCATCCCCAAATCGACCTCGAACGGACGCTAGATCCTTCAATTAACCTTTTAATCTACTCCGGATCGACGGAGAGTATCGATGTTCGGCCGTTTCTTGAAGCGCGTGAGACGCTCTTCCGTTTGATATTAAATATATACCCCTAGGACTAATGAATCGCGGATTTTGAGCCGGAAAAGAGATGTTCATCCCCAAATCGACCTCGAACGGACGCTAGATCCTTCAATTAACCTTTTAATCTACTCCGGATCGACGGAGAGTATCGATGTTCGGCCGTTTCTTGAAGCGCGTGAGACGCTCTTTCGTTTGATATTGAATATATACCCCTAGGACGAATAAATCGCGGATTTTGAGCCGGAAAAGAGATGTTCATCCCCAAATCGACCTCGAACGGACGCTAGATCCTTCAATTAACCTTTTAATCTACTCCGGATCGACGGAGAGTATCGATGTTCGGCCGTTTCTTGAAGCGCGTGAGACGCTCTTCCGTTTGATATTAAATATATACCCCTAGGACTAATGAATCGCGGATTTTGAGCCGGAAAAGAGATGTTCATCCCCAAATCGACCTCGAACGGACGCTAGATCCTTCAATTAACCTTTTAATCTACTCCGGATCGACGGAGAGTATCGATGTTCGGCCGTTTCTTGAAGCGCGTGAGACGCTCTTTCGTTTGATATTGAATATATACCCCTAGGACGAATAAATCGCGGATTTTGAGCCGGAAAAGAGATGTTCATCCCCAAATCGACCTCGAACGGACGCTAGATCCTTCAATTAACCTTTTAATCTACTCCGGATCGACGGAGAGTATCGATGTTCGGCCGTTTCTTGAAGCGCGTGAGACGCTCTTTCGTTTGATATTAAATATATACCCCTAGGACTAATGAATCGCGGATTTTGAGCCGGAAAAGAGATGTTCATCCCCAAATCGACCTCGAACGGACGCTAGATCCTTCAATTAACCTTTTAATCTACTTTGGATCGACGGAGAGTATCGATGTTCGGCCGTTTCTTGAAGCGCGTGAGACGCTCTTCCGTTTGATATTAAATATATACCCCTAGGACTAATGAATCGCGGATTTTGAGCCGGAAAAGAGATGTTCATCCCCAAATCGACCTCGAACGGACGCTAGATCCTTCAATTAACCTTTTAATCTACTTCGGATCGACGGAGAGTATCGATGTTCGGCCGTTTCTTGAAGCGCGTGAGACGCTCTTTCGTTTGATATTGAATATATACCCCTAGGACGAATAAATCGCGGATTTTGAGCCGGAAAAGAGATGTTCATCCCCAAATCGACCTCGAACGGACGCTAGATCCTTCAATTAACCTTTTAATCTACTCCGGATCGACGGAGAGTATCGATGTTTGGCCGTTTCTTGAAGCGCGTGAGACGCTCTTTCATTTGATATTAAATATATACCCCTAGGACTAATGAATCGCGGATTTTGAGCCGGAAAAGAGATGTTCATCCCCAAATCGACCTCGAACGGACGCTAGATCCTTCAATTAACCTATTAATCTACTCCGGATCGACGGAGAGTATCGATGTTCGGCCGTTTCTTGAAGCGCGTGAGACGCTCTTTCGTTTGATATTAAATATATACCCCTAGGACTAATAAATCGCAGATTTTGAGCCGGAAAAGAGATGTTCATCCCCAAATCGACCTCGAACGGACGCTAGATCCTTCAATTAACCTTTTAATCTACTCCGGATCGACGGAGAGTATCGATGTTCGGCCGTTTCTTGAAGCGCGTGAGACGCTTTTCCGTTTGATATTAAATATATACCCCTAGGACTAATGAATCGCGGATTTTGAGCCGGAAAAGAGATGTTCATCCCCAAATCGACCTCGAACGGACGCTAGATCCTTCAATTAACCTTTTAATCTACTCTGGATCGACGGAGAGTATCGATGTTCGGCCGTTTCTTGAAGCGCGTGAGACGCTCTTTCGTTTGATATTAAATATATACCCCTAGGACTAATGAATCGCGGATTTTGAGCCGGAAAAGAGATGTTCATCCCCAAATCGACCTCGAACGGACGCTAGATCCTTCAATTAACCTTTTAATCTACTCCGGATCGACGGAGAGTATCGATGTTCGGCCGTTTCTTGAAGCGCGTGAGACGCTCTTTCGTTTGATATTCAATATATACCCCTAGGACTAATAAATCGCGGATTTTGAGCCGGAAAAGAGATGTTCATCCCCAAATCGACCTCGAACGGACGCTAGATCCTTCAATTAACCTTTTAATCTACTTCGGATCGACGGAGAGTATCGATGTTCGGCCGTTTCTTGAAGCGCGTGAGACGCTCTTTCGTTTGATATTGAATATATACCCCTAGGACTAATAAATCGCAGATTTTGAGCCGGAAAAGAGATGTTCATCCCCAAATCGACCTCGAACGGACGCTAGATCCTTCAATTAACCTATTAATCTACTCCGGATCGACGGAGAGTATCGATGTTCGGCCGTTTCTTGAAGCGCGTGAGACGCTCTTTCGTTTGATATTAAATATATACCCCTAGGACTGATAAATCGCAGATTTTGAGCCGGAAAAGAGATGTTCATCCCCAAATCGACCTCGAACGGACGCTAGATCCTTCAATTAACCTTTTAATCTACTCCGGATCGACGGAGAGTATCGATGTTCGGCCGTTTCTTGAAGCGCGTGAGACGCTCTTTCGTTTGATATTAAATATATACCCCTAGGACTAATGAATCGCGGATTTTGAGCCGGAAAAGAGATGTTCATCCCCAAATCGACCTCGAACGGACGCTAGATCCTTCAATTAACCTTTGAATCTACTCCGGATCGACGGAGAGTATCGATGTTCGGCCGTTTCTTGAAGCGCGTGAGACGCTTTTCCGTTTGATATTAAATATATACCCCTAGGACTAATGAATCGCGGATTTTGAGCCGGAAAAGAGATGTTCATCCCCAAATCGACCTCGAACGGACGCTAGATCCTTCAATTAACCTTTTAATCTACTTTGGATCGACGGAGAGTATCGATGTTCGGCCGTTTCTTGAAGCGCGTGAGACGCTCTTCCGTTTGATATTAAATATATACCCCTAGGACTAATGAATCGCGGATTTTGAGCCGGAAAAGAGATGTTTATCCCCAAATCGACCTCGAACGGACGCTAGATCCTTCAATTAACCTTTTAATCTACTCTGGATCGACGGAGAGTATCGATGTTCGGCCGTTTCTTGAAGCGCGTGAGACGCTCTTTCGTTTGATATTAAATATATACCCCTAGGACTAATGAATCGCGGATTTTGAGCCGGAAAAGAGATGTTCATCCCCAAATCGACCTCGAACGGACGCTAGATCCTTCAATTAACCTTTTAATCTACTCCGGATCGACGGAGAGTATCGATGTTCGGCCGTTTCTTGAAGCGCGTGAGACGCTCTTTCGTTTGATATTCAATATATACCCCTAGGACTAATAAATCGCGGATTTTGAGCCGGAAAAGAGATGTTCATCCCCAAATCGACCTCGAACGGACGCTAGATCCTTCAATTAACCTTTTAATCTACTTCGGATCGACGGAGAGTATCGATGTTCGGCCGTTTCTTGAAGCGCGTGAGACGCTCTTTCGTTTGATATTAAATATATACCCCTAGGACTAATAAATCGCGGATTTTGAGCCGGAAAAGAGATGTTCATCCCCAAATCGACCTCGAACGGACGCTAGATCCTTCAATTAACCTTTTAATCTACTTTGGATCGACGGAGAGTATCGATGTTCGGCCGTTTCTTGAAGCGCGTGAGACGCTCTTCCGTTTGATATTAAATATATACCCCTAGGACTAATGAATCGCGGATTTTGAGCCGGAAAAGAGATGTTTATCCCCAAATCGACCTCGAACGGACGCTAGATCCTTCAATTAACCTTTTAATCTACTCTGGATCGACGGAGAGTATCGATGTTCGGCCGTTTCTTGAAGCGCGTGAGACGCTCTTTCGTTTGATATTAAATATATACCCCTAGGACTAATGAATCGCGGATTTTGAGCCGGAAAAGAGATGTTCATCCCCAAATCGACCTCGAACGGACGCTAGATCCTTCAATTAACCTTTTAATCTACTTCGGATCGACGGAGAGTATCGATGTTCGGCCGTTTCTTGAAGCGCGTGAGACGCTCTTTCGTTTGATATTAAATATATACCCCTAGGACTAATAAATCGCGGATTTTGAGCCGGAAAAGAGATGTTCATCCCCAAATCGACCTCGAACGGACGCTAGATCCTTCAATTAACCTTTTAATCTACTCCGGATCGACGGAGAGTATCGATGTTCGGCCGTTTCTTGAAGCGCGTGAGACGCTCTTTCGTTTGATATTAAATATATACCCCTAGGACTAATAAATCGCGGATTTTGAGCCGGAAAAGAGATGTTCATCCCCAAATCGACCTCGAACGGACGCTAGATCCTTTAATTAACCTTTTAATCTACTTCGGATCGACGGAGAGTATCGATGTTCGGCCGTTTCTTGAAGCGCGTGAGACGCTCTTTCGTTTGATATTAAATATATACCCCTAGGACTAATAAATCGCGGATTTTGAGCCGGAAAAGAGATGTTCATCCCCAAATCGACCTCGAACGGACGCTAGATCCTTCAATTAACCTTTTAATCTACTTTGGATCGACGGAGAGTATCGATGTTCGGCCGTTTCTTGAAGCGCGTAAGACGCTCTTTCGTTTGATATTAAATATATACCCCTAGGACTAATGAATCGCGGATTTTGAGCCGGAAAAGAGATGTTCATCCCCAAATCGACCTCGAACGGACGCTAGATCCTTCAATTAACCTTTTAATCTACTTCGGATCGACGGAGAGTATCGATGTTCGGCCGTTTCTTGAAGCGCGTGAGACGCTCTTTCGTTTGATATTAAATATATACCCCTAGGACTAATAAATCGCGGATTTTGAGCCGGAAAAGAGATGTTCATCCCCAAATCGACCTCGAACGGACGCTAGATCCTTCAATTAACCTTTTAATCTACTCCGGATCGACGGAGAGTATCGATGTTCGGCCGTTTCTTGAAGCGCGTGAGACGCTCTTTCGTTTGATATTGAATATATACCCCTAGGACTAATAAATCGCGGATTTTGAGCCGGAAAAGAGATGTTCATCCCCAAATCGACCTCGAACGGACGCTAGATCCTTCAATTAACCTTTTAATCTACTCCGGATCGACGGAGAGTATCGATGTTCGGCCGTTTCTTGAAGCGCGTGAGACGCTCTTTCGTTTGATATTAAATATATACCCCTAGGACTAATAAATCGCGAGTTTTGAGGTGAAAAAGAGATTTTTATTTCCCGTTCCCGTATCCGCGGGGAATTGGATGCAGACCGACCTTTACTGTACATACACGCAATACATGGAAACGTCTATAAGATCATGCTGTGGATTGACGTTTACAGTTGAAATCTTTTCAGATTTTCTATAAATATATCTTAGAGAGTATATAATGATGTCTTTTGGACTCACGTTTGACTCCAGAATGTCTGCATCCAATTCCTTTCGTCCTACAACTCGAGTATCCTCTGCGCCAACACTTTCCTCGCATGCGTACTTCGTATGGTGTATTGTTGTGTGATTTCTTCGGATCCGCATCTCAATCTCCGTCGCCATCGACTCATCTCGAAAAGATCGATTCCTCACTGTAGAAAATAGAGATAAAAGATTGATAGATATTTTTATTTTCATCCATTGAAATGTTGGACAAAGCCTACCCTGCATTTACAGTACAGTATGCAGGGTAGGCGGAGAGGAAGTTTATAGCCCAACTTGAATTAGATAGAGAGAGAGAGAGGGGTACATATAGTAGAGCAAGCAGAAAGGTTGCTATAATAGCAATATAACGACAGCTATTTTCATACTTTTCTTCCAAAATTCGTTTTCCAAGCGTGGAAAAGTACTATAGTAACGAAACATTGCCTACTCTCAAATTGGACTTTGTTATTGAAGAAAATAAAAGTTATTGAATTTAGAACTAGTATTCTGTAGACTCCTAGACTCACCCTTCGCTAAGATATACAAGTATAAAACGCATCGCGTGAATATTGGTATTTACCTGCAGATATATTATTAGTAGGGCATCTGCATCCCATTCCTGGCTACCCGGTGGAACAGAGTCGCCGTGAAAGTATTTCCAGGGAAAATGCGGATGTCCTGCTGATCTGTGACAACGGTTGCTCCGACGAGAGGAGATTTGTCAGTCGGGTGGCCATGATGCTCCATAACTGCTTTCACATCATGTCTAGACAGCCCGATAACCATATGAACGAGGTGAAGATTCGATGTTACACGTGAATCTTGTCGAATCTGTAGACCTTGACGAACGACAATCAACTCTGAATACATCTTCTCTTGAAAAGAGCGTTAGTACTCCGTCATTGAACTCTGAATAACTGGTAAAAGGCTAAAAACTGTTTGAACTTTGCCAAACATTGAAAAGAACTACGATGTTGCAATAAAGACAGGAGGAACTACGATGGAACTCACCAATACCGTCAGAGATCGACTTCTGGTCGGAGGAGTATACCCATTATTGACACTAGAGAAGGGCCGTTGAACTTCCATGAACCAATTGGTCGTCTCAGACCCCCGCATCAGATGTGCGAATATAAAGACGGCTTTGGGGATTCCATATCGGAGACTCGATCGTTGAATCGCCTTCCCTTTCCTCCCACCACTGTATCCGCCGTTGTCGATGCAGAGTAAAGATCTCCAGCCTGCGGCGAACGCAATTATGTAATCTGAAATAATAATTACACCTGTAATTTTTGGTTTATCTCTGAAATTCATTTTCTTTCAAATGTACGTTCTCTTCATCTGTGCGTGTTTTTATGCAAGGACTATTTGCCGTAATAATGTTCAATATTGTTACGAACGGAAATAAAAATCTGTTCGTATGTCTATCTGATCTCTATCGCTATCCCTCTCTCTCTCACCTGCTCCTCTTTTCCCAGGATACTCGACAGATGCACCTGGTCCAAGCTTCAATGTCAGCTTTCCATGCAACTCGGTCACGAAGAAGTTTTTTGAAGCAGCATGGAGCAAGACACACATGAAACATAGAGAAACGGACAGGCATGAGAAGCATGAACGGAACAAATTATCGGCTACATTATATCTATGTCCCATATCATTGTGGATGCAGGAGATCTATGAAATTACATCGGGTTGATTTTATTTCGATCGTTATTATCGAAAGAGATTTTTGGAAGAAGTCGGATATTCTTTCCTATTTCGCATATCGATAAGTTTTTCTACGACGGCCCTAACTTCCGAATCAAATAGTTGATCGAAACTTCCTCGCTCATGCGTGGATTATTTCACCTGTAACGCGAATTCTAAACCAGTCCAATCGGTGTATAAGCAGGCTTGCCTATCCCTTAGGTATGCTCTTTCATTATTAGCAATCTGAATAAGCAGCTTTGCAACTTTGTGCCATATATCAAGTCTTTAAGAGAAGAGAAAATAAAGAATGAAAAATAAAAAATAAAAGATAAAAAATAAAACAAGACACCAACGGGCGTATGAGAAGTTTATTTCCTAACCCCGGTGTACCCGCGCAGAAAAAAAAGCTACGTTAGAATAAACCGGGCCGCGGGATCGGGACGCGACGGAGAACTCAGATCTATTCCACACTCGAGTTGTCAACCACGGCTGATTTCACCGCTTGCACCCGAAGTGCGGGATGACAGTCTAGTGATATGGAACAAAGTCAGGGTAGCCACTGAATCGGATGAAACCGAGACAGCGGCGACTCTCACGCGTCATCCTCTCCGTAGCGCCGTCGATCAATGATGCAATAAAAGAGATTCGTTGTAAATTGTACGCTACGAGCCAACCGCGAAAACCGTGGAAGGCCGAGAGAAACACAAAAGATGGCAAAAGCCACCTTCTGTACAACTCTCGGCGTGCCAACACACCGCCGCAAGCCTCCGTTAAATCCTTATGACTTTTGACTCTTTCTTTTACGTCGAAATCACATAGGCACAAATCGGTCCGTATCTTCCAGAGTCTAGACAACTGGCGATCACTCGGTGTCTACCATACCCGAATATTAACAAATCTACGATACATATAATTCCAGGAAATTTCTGGAATTGAAATTATTGAAACGCTACAAAGAATTGAGGTTTTATCAAAGAAATTGTTCCGTTAGATTCGCTCGCGCGAATCCACCAAAGACAAAGGAGCGGTAGACCCCGGTGTACATTAACAGAGAGCTTACAGCGGTTCTGTCTCTGGCCGGTCGACCTGAGGCATAAAATATGTCAACGAATCCAAGTATGTGAGCGTGCGTTCGGGTACGTTACGTCGAATCGAATCTATGATAGAGGAAATGGTGCCTCCCCGACGGCTTGTGTAATATAACTTCACCGATAACGTATATAGTATTAGTCTGGAGATGATGAAAAATATAGGAAAATAAAAAATCAAAAGTAAAAGAAATTAGAACCAATCGGGACAAGCTTACACCTGCTTATACCCGCGTTACACGGTTAACGCCCGTAGCATGAGATTTGACGAGTTATCTCTGCGAACGCGATCGAATATTGAGAAAGTGACTTTGAAAAATGAGAATTATTGAATGCCAAGATGGACTGAGGACTGGCGACAGTCTTTGTCGATAATTAACTCGAGTAGGGTGGCAAAAATAAAAAAAGGACAAAAATGCCGATATACGAAATTGAAATGATTATCCACAACGACTACGAAAAAATACGTGAATTTACGATGTACGGTAAGTTATGTGAAGAGGTTATGTGAAGAGGTTATGTTGTACTTACGTTTCACTTGTCCCTGGCCCGCATAGCGCGGATAGATTCGCTGCGGACATCGTTGTGGGCTGAAAAACAATAAGATACAACGTTAATGAGCAAGGAGACGCAGATTTCTCAATTCAAACGCGTGATAATAAAATGAAAGATTAAAACTTAAATTTACTCGAGATAATCATTCTTCCGCTCACCGTTTCGACGAAGATAGCGGTATGCGCGATCGCCATTTTTTTTTCTCACCCGTCATTTCCCCGGATTTTTACCGTATAAAATATAAAACGTATTTTCGATCCGATTGAATTAGATTTATGAAAATTGTAATCTGGACTCGATATTATTACACGATGAAATAAAGAATTTACGTTGAATTACGAAGGATGAATATAAATACCCACCACCGACCGGTCCAGACAAGTCGAGAGAAAAAGTCCAACTGGCATGAAACTTCATGAATATCGAAATTCAACCGCTATTTATTCCATTAGGGCCGGTTTCACCTACGTTGAATAACTTCTTATTTATAGAATAATAACGCTATTCATCGAATAAAAGTCGCAAATACAATGTAAAATAGTCTTTTGTTTTCAATGTCGCAATCAGCTCCCACCTTGACAAAGAGGTAAACAAAAAAAAAAACAAAAAAAAAAAAGATTAGAACTAATAATAAGATTGCTTGGCGATACAGAGAAAATAAATATTATATGAGATGTCGAATTACGCAAAAATAACCATCAGAATAATGATTTTGGAATAACGGTCGGAATAATACTGATCACCAAAAGAAGAATTACATTATGGAGCCTCATTTGCGACGCAGCGATATATAAAAAAAAAACGTAAACACGCCGGTTAGATAGCGAGCGCCGTAAAAGCGATATAATATACACAAGCTGGACTACTTTCCAGGCTAAGTATCACCGAGCGATACGATACTCTAGATAGGAAATTTTCTAACAGCGGCACGCTAGCGTTATTGATAAGCCAATTAAATATAGCAAGAAATAGCCGAACTTATCATAACACGATGAATAGAAACTATGACTAACTACGTTCAGCCAACCCTCGGGGAGTTTTATATTAAGCGAATAAATGGCAAAAAAAAAAGAACCAAAATGCCGATTTACGAAATTGAAATGATTATCCAACGTCTACGTAAAAATACGTGAAATTACAATGTACGGTAAGTTATGTAGAGAGGTTACGTTGTACTCACGTTGCACGTGTCCGTAGATACGCAGCGGACATCGTTGTGGACTGATAAACAATAAGATACAACCTCTATGAGAAAGGAGCCGGCGATTTCTCGACTCTAACGCGTAATATTAAAATAAATGATTCGACAAAAGGGGAAAACAAATCCGTTACTCTCGTTAGGCCCGTGACTATGAGATCGCGACTTAGACCGGAAAAACGATTATTTTTCCAGGGATATCAACCCGAAACTAGTTAGCAGCAGTTTACCAACTTACTATATTTTCCTGGTCATGGCCCATGAGCGAATAAAATATTTGTATAAATAGAAGGGAAATTTGATTAAAAAAATAAGGCTAGCTAAAATAGTGAGCCACGTTTTTTATTTTTTTTTTAAAACCTTTGAATGGCTTAACTCCTATTATAGAATGTAGCCGAGTGAGCCACGTGGATACCATCGATGAACATTAAGGCCGGTCTACATAAGACGTTTACGTTCTAACTTCCGTATCCGCGGGGAAGTGGATGTAGACCGGCCTTGACAAATTTTCGATTTTCTCAATATTTCAGAGTATTCAGGAGATAAGCCCAAGGAAAAAATAAAATATTTCAGAGTTTATAGATTTTCATTTGTCGAAGAAAATATGCGATATTATATGATTTCTAATTAATCGTACATAAAAGAGTTGAAATATTAATTTTACCGTCCCAAATCAAATGATGACCTGTCCGATTTGTAGGTCTATAAGAAGATGCTGTGGATTGACGCTTACAGTCGAAATGTTTCCAGATTTTCAATAAATATCTTAGAGAGTATAATAATGATGTCTCTTGAACTCACGTTTGACTCCAGAATGTCTGCATCCAATTCTTTCCGTCGTACAACTCCAGTATCCTCTGCGCCAACACTTTCCTCGCATGCTTACTTCGTATAGTGTATTGTTGTGTGATTTCTTTGGATCCGCATTTCAATCTCCGGTGCCATCGGCTCATCTCGAGAAGATTGATTCCTCACTGTAGAAAATGAAGATAATAGATAGATAGATCCTTTTATTTTCATCCATTACAATGTTGGACAAAGTCTACCCTGCATTTACAGTACAGTATGCAGGGTAGGCTGAGAGGAAGCTTATAGCCCAACTGAACTTAGGTAGAGCGAGAGAGGGGTGCATATGGTACAGAGCAAGCAGACAGTTTCCTATAATAGCGATATAAGAACAGCTGTTTTCATACTATTCTTCCAAAATTCGTTTTCCGAGCGTGGAAAAGTACTATAGTAACGAAACATTGCCTACTCTTCAATTGGACTTTGTTATTGAAGAAAATAAAAGTTATTGAATTTAGAACTAGTATTCTGTATACTCCTAGACTCACCCTTCGCTAAGATATACAAGTATAAAACGCATCGCGTGAATATTGGTATTTACCTGCAGATATATTATTATTAGGGCATCTGCATCCCATTCCTGGCTACCCGGTGAAACGCCGTGAGAGTATTTCCAGGGAAAATGCTGATATCCTGCTTATCTGTCTTATTGACGCTTACAGTTGCAATGTTTCCATATTTGTTATAAATATCTTAGAGAATATAAAAATGATGTCTCTTGGACATCAATTTCAAACCTTGAATTACAGTTATTTTTCTTCGTCGTTCTAATTTTCTCGTCGTACAACATTCACATTCCACAATACAAATACGAGTAGTAATATTATCCCTCGCGATTGATTAAAATTTAGTAATACCGTGCGAGATTGACTTCTGGCCGGATTAGGATACCGAGTAGTTTCTGATATTATCGGTATATTCCTTCGAAATGATTTGCAAATTGATTCTTTCGCGTCGAAACTTAAAATTCAGAAAATAATAAAGATGCCTGACCATGTTACGTTACAAAATGCATGTATACGTGTTTGGTGAAAATATTCATAATCAAAATATATCACCGTCCTACCTTGTCCCTTCTTTTCTGCATAGTTCTCGCATGATCTGTCCCAACTACCTCCGGTCCGTTACAATCTGATAAAAAACTAAATCTAAGCAAAAGATTCAACAACCAAACGCGATTCTCGGAAATAACGAATGTAGGACAATGATTGAACTTTGATAAAAAGAAAAGATGCGATCAAAAATATTGTTTACCTTTCGTATAAATTATCGTCGATAATTCACCTCAATCTCTGAAACTCTAGATCTCATATTTCTCGACCCGAATCATTCGCACAGTTCCGATACTTTTTTCTGTAATGAAAGTAAAATGAAGAAGAAAAACTGAAAAATGATGTATGAATTTCGCATGTTATGTTCGTGTACGTTCAAGGAGGTTATAATTCGTGGGAAAAAAAACATGTACAATCATATTTGTCGATCTAAAAATTCGTCCCAAAATAGTGTGGAATGGAAATTCAGTGAAAATAATAAATGGGTACGATAACTGAACCTACAAATAAAAATCTGACATAATTAGAAATAATTTTTTGAATAATACGGCTCACCTCGTATTAGATTTATCGGAGATTTATTCCATGTTATAAACGGCCTCCGCACTTGCGATCAGCCGTAGTTTTTCTGTATAATCAGATTATTGTTTCATTAGAAAGGATTAACAATGAATAGATAACAACGTTCCCTGGTCACGTCCTACGTATACAACCAAAGATGCGGCCTGATTGTTTTCGTATTTTGTCTGTATGTAAACAACTCGAGGAGTTCGCAACTCACTCGCTCGTACTTACTTTCCATTAGCGTACAATTAATTTACGACACTGTTCATTTTTATTACGTCTTGTTATGATTTTTTTACGAAAGATTTACAATTGTTGGCTACTTTCAGTCGTAAATAATTGAGTTTTTTTTATAACCTATGGCTTATCTCGAAGAAGGATCGTAACTTGAAACATATTCGAGTAAACTGCCGAAAAGAGTTGATAGTACAACGGGACAGTTGGATAGGATAGTTTGGCAGTGCGACTGCGAGATGGCGATACCGTGTCACCCCGTAGGCAAACTTCATGATTTTAAACTCATGAAAGCATGCAATTTTAATGATTTTTGATCTCTAGGCAAAAAAAACTACAGAGGGAAATGATTCGACGATTGATTATTTAGAATCTCGAAGGATAGTAATTGAAGATTATAAGCCGATTTTCTATAATGATTTATGTTTATTGGATAAACATGATTATTCAATTCAAACAATTGTACATGCGATCGTCATACGTGTAATATATTACGCGTAGCACTCACGTAACGTACACGTACACGTAACACACAACATAAACCATCAAATGTTCATTAATCAGCTACAAGATGCACAGATCGATAATACAGATTAATAATATTCATTTCTACTCATAAACGCAATAATAACGGTTCAACTAACGATGGCAGGAATAAAAGAGGAAGGAGGAGGCCACCCACCCTCCCACTTCCTCCCCCTTCCACCAAGAATAATAATATAGCTTACGAGTTATAAACCTAATGATATCGGATGAAATAACAATGTGAGCGATAGAAGAGGAAGGGGGGGGGGCCACCCACCCTCCCACTTCCTCCCCTTCCGCCGGGATCAATACAGATCCAAAATACTTACAAATACGAGCTACGACTACGTAATAATAATAATTAAAGCTAAAGTCATAAGCCGCGTCCGCGATCAAAAAAAAACGGTCTTGCCTCCCTAGAGGGGCGCGGAGGGGATGGGGGATAAAAAAAAACCCCCACCCCCTCCTGCCGCCCCTCCAGGGAGGCAAGACCGTCGTATGTACAGAAGGTATCATACGCAAAACATAATAATTTAATTATCGTTTCGGGAGTTTTATTTTATAAGCTAATTACATTCATCATACAATCTTATACTACATAATCACAGAGTCTAATGTGTATCTATAATGTGAATTTATGCCTATTGTAAATATCATCTAGATATTAATCTGCGTAGCTTATTATACTTTACATAACATGTTATGTCAAGTATAATAACATTAAATTCATGACAGTGCGGAGAGCACAAAATTATATAAACTATAAACTGTACACTATATAAAATATACTATATGGTAGTCACATTCTAGATACACATCATATACTCTAATTAAACTAGTTCGCTGAAGCAGCCGGCGACATTCCCACGCTGTCCTTTTGGTGCGGCATCTTGAAGAAAATGTTGGGTCCTTCCTGTGGAAGAATCTCCAGAGTTTTTCCGGGTGTTCGAAGCTGTGTGTAAAGAAATTCATTCCCCGGCTCGCCCGATATCATCCTGTGGACCAATTTCATATTTTTATAAAAAGCTAGTTTGCAGAGGAACAAAAACCAAAAAATACAATTAATATAATATCGTGTCGATCATGAGTGATAATATTTGTATTACGAATGTATTCGGGGCTCATGCTCCTTTGAACCGGGTTAACAGAGCCACTGTTGTCCATGCGACACGTTTTTCAATCTTTTTTGTTACATCCACTTGGGCCTGATTTCATTTCGACTTTATTCTTTCTTTGGTTTATGTTTATGTTTGTGTTATTTCGTTTCATTTTATTTTAGTTCGTGGCGTGTCATTTTATATAGCGTTGTTTGTAGGCTTTGCATTGATTTATCGACACTACTGACAGTTGATCTTTTTTTCGTGTCAAAATCTGAGTGGACTCGATATTATTACTATTAAAGGGATACTCGATGGATTTTCGAGTTTTAATGTCATACATCTCATTGATCTTCTAATATCAATTGTATTTATATTCTTTATCTTTATCCGAATCTGGATTTAAGTTTCGGTGACGTATACAGACTTGATAAATTGATAATTCATTTGTCAATTAAAATGGGGAAAAGCCACGTTACCTGATATTAATAAGGTGGAGTAGCATCTTATCCCCGAAAGTTGACCGGTGAAAAAATATGTGATGTAGCGATGGCATGTATCTCACAGATCGTAGTACATACATCGCGAAGTATATCAGCGTCCCTTCTCGAAATACGTATGTGCCTACAAACGAATCAGTAGTCCAATTATATCGACACTAAGATCGAATAGGAGTAGTTCATAGCTATACGAGATGAATGACTGATCGTAAGTTATCTGTGGAAAGTATGATGAAAAGAATAAAGACAAAAAAAACTATACCATACCTCGAACGTGCCCTAGACCAGCCTGTACGAAGAGTCCGTAGTTGTAGTCAAACTGTCAATGCAGCGCGGCAGCTATAGCTGGAGCACGTGGCCCATCGTTCTAAATACGTCATATTTGCATCCGTGTACTAAAAAAATGACCGCACCAAGTTAAAACTATTGGGTTTTCGGTGGAAACACGGCATAACTCGAGTGCAGTTACGGTTTGATATTATTAACGAATGTACGAAAAGGTGAGCGTAAATACGTCGAGCTTGCGACCGGCGGTACGTCCGCTCAGCGCCTGGTCCGAGAGAAGACTGACGTCAGTCGTAGTGCCGGCAACGAGGTAAACACGTGTGGCGTGGGGGGGAAAAATTAGGCTTGCTGAGATCCGTAAACAACACGAGCCAGCCATCGAAGACGTGTGACGCGTGACTCAATCAAGAACAAAGAAAAAAAGGGAAGAAAAAAACAATAACATACCGTCTTACGCGCAAGATACATGAGTCAATTGAATGTTTAGTCAATTTTGAGAAACCAATTAAATTACAGAAGCTGAAAACAAATTGTTGAATTCTATTATTTTGAATTATACACTCGATTGGAATACTAGCCAACTTTATGCGCTGGGTTAGATGCAATTTTAAGTGGATGATTAGAGCTCATTTTTAGCTTGAATAGCCTCTAGTATCTGATCGAGAGTTTTTGAACAAAGATCGATTTTTAAGTTCCGGAAAGTACGATATCCTGTGTATATCGGACCCTTAGGTAGCGAATGTGGCAACATACTGTGTATATGGGACTTTAGGTTTCTTGATCTCATTGCATGAGCAGCGTAAGGAGATAAGCCAAAGGGAAAAAAAAAAAAAAAATGAGCAGCGTAGCGCCGCGACACATGTTCACTCGATGACGTCACGAAGGCCACTGAAAATGAAAAGTAAAAGTGAAAGCGAAAGTGAGTTTACGCTGGTGGCGCATTCGGGTGAGAAATTATGGTACTAGAAAGAGTATTATATAACTGAGAGAAAAGAAAAAAAGTATTATGATAATAATATGATCCGGGGGTTGTGTATAATAATAATAAGGCGCGTCATCTACCACTCCAGACGTTTGACGATATTTCAGCAATTTGTTACTAGTCTATCAATAATACTGAGCAACAGAAAAGTAGTTTGAAAGTTTATTTTATTGCAAAATAATCTGGGTCCATCCCGTCGAGGACCACACTAGGAAGTTTCTAGGTCAGAACGCCTTACGCGACCGCTAGAAATATCTCCACACTACTAGAGGGCAGCCCTTTAAAATTCCGATAAGAGTATATGAAGAGCTGTGCTAATCCTAATATTTCATCATCATTACTAAACACACGTTTTACATCTGATGTATAATATGCTTTGTATACAATAACACACCTTATATAACATAGGAATGAAAAATTTATTTGATATCTATATTTATATCTAGTCCGCTTTTCAAGAGCTTTTGGGAATCTAATAATGACTTAACTATAATCAGTGCTCTTTATGATCATCGTATAGATATATTTACGTATCTAACACACTTATATCATTTTCTGTAGTACATTAGATTAATTATAAACGGATATGGTGCTATAATTATTCTAGAAGTATTCATTATTAATGTTAAATCGTAGGAACACGTTGCAATATCTTCTCACTTAAGAAAAGTGTATGCAAATCATTTTATTCAAATAAACATAATGAGTTATGCAGTATACAGTAATTGGAAGTGAACATCTATATTACTCGAATTCAAAGTTAATCATCGCTCACGTCCTTTAATTATGCCCTATAATAATGATTATTATTATTATTATTGCTAGAGTATTAAAACTTGTCGCGTAGACTCTATTTTCGATGCTCAGGGAACAAAAATACATCATTCGGGTACTCAATTTTCAAGTGAAAAGATAGTTTCCAAACGATAATAAAGAATAGATCAGGTTTTCCCACGCTGTGGTATAATAAATAAATATTCAACTATACATATCATGGTTTTTGTCAAGAATTACGATTGAACAATGTAATTCCGTCACTTGAATGGTGAAATAACTTTTTTATTGACTGAAAAGTTGATTGTTTAGTCAAATGCGCTGATTAGCATGACTCATGTATACCCAAATAATTATTCGACTATTCAACATGCAACATTTCAGGTCATTCGCACAGGCAAGTGTCTTCGGATCATTGATATTATCTGTTGAATCATGGAATCAGCGCATTTGTTCAGGGAGCACCACGAGAAGGCAACCAACACCACCCCCCGTCTGAAAACTAAAGACTTCGGTTTGGAACATAAATTTAATGAATACATTCAATTCTAACTAGTTATTTGAGGCGTTTCCAACTGGCTTTTCAGAATAAAAAGAATTAGTTGGTCACGATATTAAATTGATGAAACCCGCAGATCCTGTAGGACTTGAAGGACTTGTAGAGCCTGTAAAACCTGTCGGAGCTATCGAATATAACGAGTGTTATTCAAATTTCAATTAATGAATTAATTGGGAAGTAACATAAACGATCATTTTACACAGCAATACATAAGAAAGATACAGTGAAATAATTTTCAAAGCACCATGTTAATATTCTACGAGAATGTAACGAGTATTAGTCAAATTTCAATAAATGAAAATAAATCAATCAATTAGACAGTAGCACAAGTAATCACATTTCACAGCAATACATAAGAACAATATGGGCGAATAATTTTCAAAGCAACATGTAAATAACTTTCAGAATAGTTATTATTAATTAGAAAAACACAACAGTTAGTGATAATATTAATGACATGAAAAAGAAGAAAGAATTGGAATGCATGGAAACAATAAAATTCGTAGATCTCGTGGCGGATATAAGACCTGTGAAACGTAAAAGGTATAATTAATTCATGTGTGTGTAATTTTAACATACAGTAATAAGTGGAGTACGTACATATTGATGCATGGAACATTTAGGACATGAAAGAAGTGAATTATGGATGAAATATGTGAATCTTATAGAATCTGTAGACCCTGATAAATCCGAAAGTTACATGCATACTTGCATGCATACTTACATGCATACTTACATGCTGTTACATGCGCTTACTTCTAGCTAGACTAATTCAAATTAAGTTAAGATGAACGGCGCAAAAAAGACGTCAGAGACACGATTGACGCCAACGACGCGAACGACGCGAACGACACGAAAGACCCTCGAGAGACGCAAACGACGCGAAAGACCCTCGAAAGACGCGAAGGAACCCCGAAAGAAGAGAAAAACTCTAGGACCCACAGGGACCGTTGAAAAAAGGAGAACTCGAGGAACCTCATAGGAACCTCGAAGGACTCGAAAAACGCGAAAGACCCTCGGAAGACGCGAAAGAACCCCGATAGACGGGAAAGTCTCGAGGCGGACCGTGAAGGTTCATCCTCGATAGAAGAACAAAGACGCGAAAGACCCTCGGGAAGACCCTCGAAAGACCCTCTAAAAACCCTTTAAAGACGCGAAAGACCCTCAAAAGACTCGAAAGACGCGAAAGTTGGTTGTTCAGTCTAATGCGCTGACTGCATGACCCGTGTGTACGTAATTTCTCAACTATTTAATATGCAACATTTCTACATTGAAAAGTCTCTCGTGCAACCAGTAATATAGTCGAGAGTGGTAGCCGCTCCAAGGCCAGCGCAGCTAGCGCGCCGCCAGCACAGCTAGCGCGGTTGCGAGTACAGCTACTATACTCGAATCGAGTTTAGTCGCTACGCTCAACTCCCGGCGCTGTAGCCAATTCACCTGAGCGCGCTAGCTATTATCCCGGTGCCAGCTACTACTCTCAAACTTGCATCAGCTACTATAACAAGACTCAGCCTAATAGCTGCTATAATTATTGTCTGTTGAATCATGAAATCAGCGCATTTGTTCAGGGGGCACCACGAGAAGGCAACCAACACCACCCCCCGTCTGAAAACTAAAGATTTCAGTTTGGAACATGAATTTAATGACTACATTCAATTCTAACTAGTTATTTGAGGCGTTTCCAGCTGGCTCTGCGGGAGAAAAAGAATTAGTTGGTCACAATATGAAATTGATGAAACCCGCAGATCCTGTAGAACTTGTAGAACTTGTAGAGCCTGTAAAACCTGTCGGAGCTATAGAATATAACGAGTATTAGTCAAATTTCTATAAATGAAAATGAATCAATCAATTAGACAGTAGCACAAGTGATCATATTTCACAGCAATACATAAGAACGATATGGGCGAATAATTTTCAAAGCAACACGTAAATAACTTTCAGAATAGTTATGATTAATTAGAAAAACACAACAGTTAGTAATAATATTAATGACATGAAAAAGAAGAAAGAATTGGAATGCATGGAAACAATAAAATTCGTAGATCTCGTGAAACCTATAAGACCTGTAAAATGTAACAAGTATTAGCCAAATTTCAATAAATTAAAATAAATCAATCAATTAGACAGTAGCACAAGTGATCATATTTCACAGCAATACATAAGAACGATATGGGCGAATAATTTTCAAAGCAACACGTAAATAACTTTCAGAATAGATGTGATTAATTAGAAAAACACAACATTTAGTAATAATATTAATGACATGAGAGAGAAGACAGAATTGGAATGCATAGAAACAATAAAATTCTTAGATCTCGTGAAACCTGTAAGACCTGTGAAATGTAACGAGTATTAGTCGAATTTCGATAAATGAAAATGAATCAATCAATTAGACAGTAGCACAAATGATTATTTTTCATAGCAATACATAAAAGAGATGCAGCCAAATAATTTTCAAAGCAATACATAATCAACTCAATAGTTGTGATTTATTAGCAAAACACAACAGTTAGTAATAATATTAATGACATGAGAGAGAAGAAAGAATTGGAATGCCTGGAAACAATAAAATTCGCAGACCTCGTGGAACCTATAAGACTTGTAAGACCCGTAAGAGCTGTAAAATATACAAGGGAATAGATTATATATATCAAGAAATTTCATACTTATCATCGGTCATCGCTCTATCAAATCTTTCCCAGCAAAACTGCTCTAGTGAGATGATGAGAACGTCCCTAATTCAACACTGATCATTAATCAGTCTTCGTGCAGTGACCTGAAGAGGTTTGCTGAAAATGGAAAGAAAAATATTAAAATCCCGATATATTTGAATTTAAATACAGGAATAAGCTGATCAAGTTCAAGAATCCTGTCTAGGTATTTTCAATACTTCGATATAAAAGAGAATCAAGATTCGTTGACATGATATGTTACACTATGTTGGGCTTACATATTCGGTAAGGAGATTAATAATCAAAAGATATTGCAATCTTACCTGCTCGCTACATTTTGGTATAGTCCCCGCATAATCATTCCTGTCCATGTCTGGTTAAAGACAATCTAATAGAAACATAATATAGAAGCAGAAGATTTATTTTCCGAATACATTCATATCATTTTCATAGCGATATTTTCACATAAAAAAAATAAACGTTGGAAATCATATACGTAGGTGGCAGTTCGAGTCAGACAATAATTGAACTTCATTAAGAAGGCAGAATGCAATGGAAATTGCTGTTTACCTTTTATGCACTCATCGGTGACATTGGATTTGATGATGTGCCTCTGGAATCTGTTCCCATGCATTCAGCAGCATCTGTAGCATTTTGTACTCGGATATTCGTTTTCATCCCTTCTTCTCCAGGATCCTCGACAGACGCAGCTTTTGCCCCAGCTTCGCCGACAGCTTTCCATGCAACTCGGTCACGAAGAATTTTTTTTAAGCAGGATGGAGCGAGACACACATGAAACATAGATAAACGGAGAGGCATGAGAAGCATGAACGGAACAAATTATCGGCTACATTAAATCTATGTCCCATATCATTGTGGATGCAGGAGATCTATGAAATTACATCTCGTTGATTTTATTTCGATCGTTATTATCGAAAGAGATTTGTGGAAGAAGTCGGATATTCTTTCCTATTTCGCATATCGATAAGTTTTTCTACGACGGCCCTAACTTCCGAATCAGATAGTTGATCAAAACTCCCTCGCTCATGCGTGGATTATTTCACCTGTAACGCGAATTCTAAACCAGTCCAATCGGAGTATAAGCAGGCTTGCCTATCCCTTAGGTAAGCTCTTTCATTATTAGCAATCTGAATAAGCAGCTTTGCAACTTTGTGCCATATATCAAGTCTTCAAGAGAAGAGAAAATAAAGAATGAAAAATAAAAAATAAAAGATAAAAAATAAAACAAGACACCAACGGGCGTATGAGAAGTTTATTTCCTAACCCCGGCGTACCCGCGCAGAAAAAAAAGCTACGTTAGAATAAACCGGGCCGCGGGATCGGGACGCGACGGAGAACTCAGATCTATTCCACACTCGAGTTGTCAACCACGGCTGATTTCACCGCTTGCACCCGAAGTGCGGGATGACAGTCTAGTGATATGGAACAAAGTCAGGGTAGCCACTGAATCGGATGAAACCGAGACAGCGGCGACTCTCACGCGTCATCCTCTCCGTAGCGCCGTCGATCAATGATGCAATAAAAGAGATTCGTTGTAAATTGTACGCTACGAGCCAACCGCGAAAACCGTGGAAGGCCGAGAGAAACACAAAAGATGGCAAAAGCCACCGCCTGTACAACTCTCGACGTGCCAACACACCGCCGCAAGCCTCCGTTAAATCCTTATGACTTTTGACTCTTTCTTTTACGTCGAAATCACATAGGCACAAATCGGTCCGTATCTTCCAGAGTCTAGACAACTGGCGATCACTCGGTGTCTACCATACCCGAATATTAACAAATCTATGATACATATAATTCCAGGAAATTTCTGGAATTGAAATTATTGAAACGCTACAAAGAATTAAGGTTTTATCAAAGAAATTGTTCCGTTAGATTCGCTCGCGCGAATCCACCAAAAACAAAGGAGCGGTAGACCCCGGTGTACATTAACAGAGAGCTTACAGCGGTTCTGTCTCTGGCCGGTCGACCTGAGGCATAAAATATGTCAACGAATCCAAGTATCTGAACGTGCGTTCGGGTACGTAACGTCGAATCGAATCTATGATAGAGTAAATGGTGCCTACCCGACGGCGTGTGTAATATAACTTCACCGATAACGTATATAGTATTAGTCTGGAGATGATGAAAAATATAGGAAAATAAAAAATCAAAAGTAAAAGAACTTAGAACCAATCGAGACAAGCTTACACCTGCTTATACCCGCGTTACGCGGTTAACGCGCGTAGAATGAGATTTGACGAGTTATCTCTGCGAACGCGATCGAATATTGAGAAAGTGACTTTGAAAAATGAGAATTATTGAATGGTCTGGGGACTGGCGACAGTCTTTGTCGATAATTAACTCGAGTAGGGTGGCAAAAATAAAAAAAGGACAAAAATGCCGATATACGAAATTGAAATGATTATCCACAACGACTATGAAAAAATACGTGACCTTACAATGTACGGTAAGTTATGTGAAGAGGTTATGTTGTACTTACGTTGCACGTGTCCCTGGCCCGCATAGCGCGACTAGATTCGCTGCGGACATCGTTGTGGGCTGAAAAACAATAAGATACAACGTTAATGAGGAAGGAGACGCAGATTTCTCAATTCAAACGCGTGATAATAAAATGAAAGATTAAAACTTAAATTTACTCGAGCTAATCATTCTTCCGCTCACCGTTTCGACGAAGATAGCGGTATGCGCGATCGCCATTTTTTTTTTCTCACCCGTCATTTCTCCGGATTTTTACCGTATAAAATATAAAACGTATTTTCGATCCGATTGAATTAGATTTATGAAAATTGTAATCTGGACTCGATATTATTACACGATGAAATAAAGAATTTACGTTGAATTACGAAGGATGAATATAAATACCCACCACCGACCGGTCCAGACAAGTCGAGAGAAAAAGTCCCACTGCCATGAAACTTCATGGCTATCGAAATTCAACAGTTATTTATTCCATTAGGGCCGGTTTTACCTACGTTAAATAACTTCTTCTTTATAGAATAATAACGCTATTCATCGAATAAAAGTCGCAAATACAATGTAAAATAGTCTTTTGTTTTCAATGTCGCAATCTCCCACCTTGACAGAGGTAAACAAAAAAAAAAAAAAAGATTAGAACTAATAATCAGATTGCTTGGCGATACAGAGAAAATAAATATTATATGAGATGTCGAATTACGCAAAAATAACCATCAGAATAATGATTTTGAAATAACTGTCGGAATAATACTCATCACAAAGAAAAGAATATTACATTACGGAGCCCTATTTGCGACGCAGCGATATACGAAAAAAAAAACGTAAACACGCCGGTTAGCTAGCGAGCGCCGTACAAGCGATATAATATACACAAGCTGGACTACTTTCCAGGCTGAGTTTCAAGATATAAAACAGATCGAATAGAACAAAGAAATCAAATAGAACGAATAGTACAACTTGAAACTATGACTAACTACGTTCAGCCAACCCTCAGGGAGTTGTATATTGAGCGAGTAGGTGGCAAAAAAAAAAAGAACGAAAATACCGATTTACGAAAATCGAAATGATTATCCAACGTCTACGTCAAAATACGTGAAATTACAATGTAAGGTAAGTTATGTGAAGAGGTTACGTTGTACTTACGTTTGACGTGTCCGTTCCGCACAGCGCGACTAGATACGCAGAGGACATAGTTGTGGACTGATGAACAATAAGATACCACCTCAATGAGAAATGAGCCGGCGATTTCTCGATTCTAACGCGTAATATTAAAATAAATGATTCGACAAAAGGGGAAAACAAATTCGTTACTCTCGTTAGGCCCGTGACTATGAGATCGCGACTTAGATCGGAAAAACGATTCTTTTTTCCAGGGATACCAACCCGAAACTAGTTAGCAGCAGTTTACCAACTTACTAGATTTTCCTTGTCATGGGCAAATAAAATATTTGTAGAAGGGAAATTTGATTAAAAAAAAAAAGGCTAGCTAAAATAGTGAGCCACGGGGACACCATCGATGAACATTGAGGCCGGTCTACATAAGATGTTTATGTTTACGTTCCCGTTTAATAAATCGCGGATTTTGAGCCAAAAAAGAGATTTTTATTTTCCGTTCCCGTATACGCGGGGAATTGGATGTAGACCGGCCTTTACTGTACATACACGCAATACATGGAAACGTTTTTCAGTTTCGGTTCTACATGGGACGCTAGCCTCGGGGACGTGGTCACAAAATTACGTCCCGGTCCCTGAGTGATTGATCTCAGGGACGTGTGAAACAATTTGTCAAACGGAAAAGTTCCAAAATTTGGCTGTGATTGAGAATAAAAACCGACTCTGAAGAGATTCTGCACTTTTCTCTCTGATTTCTCAATAATCATACATAAAGGAGATGGAATATCAATTTTACCGTCCCAAATCAAATCATGACCTGTCCGATTTCTAGGTCTATAAGAAGGTGCTGTGGATTGACGCTTAAAGTCGAAATGTTTCCAGATTTTCAATAAATATCTTAGAGAGTATAATAATGATGTCTCTTGAACTCACGTTTGACTCCAGAATGTCTGCATCCAATTCTTTCCGTCGTACAACTCCAGTATCCTCTGCGCCAACACTTTCCTCGCATGCTTACTTCGTATGGTGTATTGTTGTGTGATTTCTTCGGATCCGCATCTCAATCTTCGTTGCCATCGGCTCATGCGGAAAAGATTGATTCCTCACTGTAGAAAATAAAGATAATAGATAGATAGATATTTTCATTTTCATCCATTACAATGTTGGACAAAGCCTACCCTGCATTTACAGTACAGTATGCAGGGTAGGCGGAGAGGAAGCTTATAGCCTAACTTAACTTATGTAGAGAGAAAATTACCTTATTTTTATTACAATTATGTTTGCAAAGATAACTAAAGTAAGGTAAGGAGAGAGTAAGCAAGGTGGTGAGAGAGAGAGAGGGGTACATGTAGTACAGAGCAAGCAGACAGGTTGCTATAATAGCGATATAACGACAGCTGTTTTCATACTCTTCTTCCAAAATTCGTTTTCCATGCATGGAAAAGTACTTTAGTAACGAAACATTGCCTACTCTTCAATTGGACTTTGTTATTGAAGAAAATAAAAGTTATTGAATTTAGAACTAGTATTCTGTACACTCCTAGACTCACCCTTCGCTAAGATATACAAGTATGAAACGCATCGCGTCAATATTAGTATTTACCTTCAGATATATCATTAGTAGGGCATCTGCATCCCATTCCTGGCTACCCGGTGGAACAGAGTCGCCGTGATAGTATTTCCAGGGAAAATGCGGATATCCTGCTCATCTGTGACAACGGCTGCTCCGACGAGAGGAGATTTGTCAGTCGGGGGTGGCCATGATGCTCCATAACTGCTCCCGCATTGTGTCTAAACAGCCCGATAACCATATGATACGTTGACTATCCAGGTCTCATTTTTCCTCTTCGGTTCTGAAACGTCGAGAGATTATCATTGCGATTATGAGAACAAACTTTGCTGCATCTAGAGTGACATACCCTCTGTGTATCTGATGATTATGAAATGCGTTTCGATATCTATAATCGAGTACAATTTTCAGCTGATATACTACAAAGCTCGCCATTGTGTTGGTTGATTATTCATTAATGACAAGCTATGTGGTATTGGATACCGGTCGCCTATGCATTTGGTGCAACACTGCAACCAGATCGGAGGCAAGATCCCTGCATCCAGAGTATTGAAAATGTCGATTGAGCTGTCGGTCGAACGATAATGCTGTTTCGATATTGAATCGATGAAGCCCGCGGTCGGTTGAGCAATCATCCTGTCGCAGCAATAGCAATCTGCGATGAAACAGACGCAGATCCTATGGAACTTGAAGAACTTGAAGAGCCTGTAAAATCTGTCGGAGCTGTAGAGTATAAGGAGCATTATTCATATTTCGATATATGAACAGTTTCAACGAACGACAATAAATGAAATAATTAGAAAGAAGCACAAACGATCATTCTTTGCAGCAATACATAAGAAAGATACAGCGAAATGATTTACAAAGGACCACGTAAATAATTTTCAGGATAGTTATGAATCATTGAAAAAAGAAACGGTTAGTAATAATATTAATTACACAAGGGAGAAGAAATAATAGAAAGGCATGAAAACAATTAAATTGGTGGATATCGTGGAACCTATAAGACCTGTAAAATGTAACGAGTATTAGTCAAATTTCAATGAATGAATAGTTTCTCATGAAAGATAATACCTGATTGAATCAATTAGAAAGTAGGAAAAACGATCGTTCTTCACAGCAATACATGAGAAAGATATAGTGAAATAATTTTCACTATGAACGAGGTGAAGATTCGATGCTATACGTAAATCTTGTAGAATCTGTAGACCTTGACGAACGACAATCAACTCTGAATGGCTGGTAACGAGCTCAAAGTTTGAGACTCTCAAGAACATTGAAAAAAACTTCTGTGCTGCAATAAAGACGCGAGAAACTATGATAAAATTCACTAATATCGTCAGAGATTGACTTGTGGCTGGATCGAAATACCAATCGCTTATTGGATGGATTCTAGTCTAGCAACAGACAGTCTTGAATAAACAGTGTTATTCTCGTAGTCCATGGATGTGAAGTAGACTTTTATACAAGTAAAAGTGGCGCCAACTGATGCTCCGTCTATTTGTAGTGGAAGAGGTTTTCGTGTTTGAATCCATAATGTCTGGATCCTCTTCTTTCCGTCGTACAACTCGAGTATCCTCTGCGTCAACAGTTTCCTCGCGTGCTTTCTTCGTATGTTATCTTGTTGTGTGATTTCTTCGAGTCCAGACTTCTTATCCTTCGGCTCGTCTGGAAAAAATTGATTTCTCATGGTAGGAAATAAAGATAATAGCGAAATAACGAAAGCTCTTCTCATCTCTTTCTATCAAAATTCCTTTTCCAAGGGTGGAAAAGTACTATGGTAATGGAACATTGCATACTGTTGAATAATTATCAAGGGTTTATCCTTCAGAAATAGTTTGCAAATTGATTCTGTTGCGTCGACACCTGAAGTTCAATTACACGACGTAGCTCGCGTTACACAGAGTTGGTATTTTTTTTTCACTCGTGAATTGTTAGACTTTTTCGAGTAGTTAGGCAAGGGTATAATATCAAAAATTCGTGCTCGAAGTTGTTACAACTTTGTGCAAACTGAAAAGAATTTCTATATAACTTGAAAAGAGCGTTAGTACTCCGACATTTAACTATGAATGACTGGTAAGAAGCTCAAAGCTGTTAGAACTCTGGAAAACATTGAAAAGAACCACTATATTGCAATAAAGACTGGAGGAACTACGATGGAATTCACTAATACCGTCAGAGATCGACGTCTGGCCGAATGAGTATACCCATTATTGAAACTAGAGAAGGGCCGTTGAACTTCCATGAAGCAATTCGTCGTCTCAGATCCTCGCATCAGATGTGCGAGTATAAAGACGGCTTTGGGGATTCCATATCCGAGACTCGATCGTTGAATCGCCATTCCCTTTCGCCCCACCGCTGTATCCGCCGCCGTCGATGCAGAGTAGAGATCTCCAGCCTGCGTAGAATTACGTAATCTGAAATAATAATTACACCTGTAATTTCTGGTTTATCTCTGAAATCCATTTTCTTTCAAATGTACGTTCACTTCATCTTTACGTGCTTTTATGCAACGACTATTTGCCGTAGTAATGTTCAATATTGTTATTATGGTTCATTACTTTTTTGTTATTTTTATGTTATTATGCTTTATTACTTTGCTATTTGTACTTTGTTTTGTTCTTGCCTTTCGACCTAGAAACAGGCTATGGCATAATAAAGTTGAATCTAATCTAATCTAATCTCTCTCTCACCTTCTCCTCTTTACTCAGGATACTCGACAGATGCACCTTTGTCCAAGCTTCGATGTCAGCTTTCCATGAAACTCGGTCACAAAGAATTTTTTTTAAGCAGGATGGAGCAAGACACACATGAAACATAGAGAAACGGACAGGCATGAGAAGGATGTACGGAAAAAATTATCATCTACATTATATCTATGTCCCATATCATTGTGGATGCAGGGGATCTATAACATTGCATCTCGTTGGTTTTATCTCGATCGTTATTATCGAAAGAGATTTTTGGAAGAAGTCGGAAATTCTTTCTTCTTTCGCATATCGATACGTTTTTCTACGACGGCTCTAACTTCTGAATCAAATAGTTGATCGAAACTCCCTCGCTCATGCGTGGATTATTTCACCTGTAACGCGAATTCTAAACCAGTCCAATCGGAGTATAAGCAGGCTTGCCTATCCCTTAGGTAAGCTCTTTCATTATTAGCAATCTGAATAAGTAGCTTTGCAACTTTGTGCCATATATCAAGAGAAAATAAAGAATGAAAAATAAAAAATAAAAGATAAAAAATAAAACAAGACACCAACGGGCGTATGAGAAGTTTATTTCCTAACCCCGGTGTACCCGCGCAGAAAAAAAAGCTACGTTAGAATAAACCGGGCCGCGGGATCGGGACGCGACGGAGAACTCAGATCTATTCCACACTCGAGTTGTCAACCACGGCTGATTTCACCGCTTGCACCCGAAGTGCGGGATGACAGTCTAGTGATATGGAACAAAGTCAGGGTAGCCACTGAATCGGATGAAACCGAGACAGCGGCGACTCTCACGCGTCATCCTCTCCGTAGCGCCGTCGATCAATGATGCAATAAAAGAGATTCGTTGTAAATTGTACGCTACGAGCCAACCGCGAAAACCGTGGAAGGCCGAGAGAAACACAAAAGATGGCAAAAGCCACCACCTGTACAACTCTCGACGTGCCAACACACCGCCGCAAGCCTCCGTTAAATCCTTATGACTTTTGACTCTTTCTTTTACGTCGAAATCACATAGGCACAAATCGGTCCGTATCTTCCAGAGTCTAGACAACTGGCGATCACTCGGTGTCTACCATACCCGAATATTAACAAATCTATGATACATATAATTCCAGGAAATTTCTGGAATTGAAAT
Organism: Tenthredo notha; assembly: GCA_914767705.2. Classification (NCBI taxonomy): domain Eukaryota; kingdom Metazoa; phylum Arthropoda; class Insecta; order Hymenoptera; family Tenthredinidae; genus Tenthredo; species Tenthredo notha. The sequence continues at coordinate 21,715,808 of OU611908.1, read as the reverse complement.
TATTGAAACGCTACAAAGAATTAAGGTTTTATCAAAGAAATTGTTCCGTTGGATTCGCTCGCGCGAATCCACCAAAAACAAAGGAGCGGTAGACCCCGGTGTACATTAACAGAGAGCTTACAGCGGTTCTGTCTCTGGCCGGTCGACCTGAGGCATAAAATATGTCAACGAATCCAAGTATCTGAACGTGCGTTCGGGTACGTAACGTCGAATCGAATCTATGATAGAGTAAATGGTGCCTACCCGACGGCGTGTGTAATATAACTTCACCGATAACGTATATAGTATTAGTCTGGAGATGATGAAAAAAATAGGAAAATAAAAAATCAAAAGTAAAAGAACTTAGAACCAATCGAGACAAGCTTACACCTGCTTATACCCGCGTTACGCGGTTAACGCGCGTAGAATGAGATTTGACGAGTTATCTCTGCGAACGCGATCGAATATTGAGAAAGTGACTTTGAAAAATGAGAATTATTGAATGGTCTGGGGACTGGCGACAGTCTTTGTCGATAATTAACTCGAGTAGGGTGGCAAAAATAAAAAAAGGACAAAAATGCCGATATACGAAATTGAAATGATTATCCACAACGACTACGAAAAAATACGTGACCTTACAATGTACGGTAAGTTATGTGAAGAGGTTATGTGAAGAGGTTATGTTGTACTTACGTTTCACGTGTCCCTGGCCCGCATAGCGCGACTAGATTCGCTGCGGACATCGTTGTGGGCTGAACAACAATAAGATACAACGTTAATGAGCAAGGAGACGCAGATTTCTCAATTCAAACGCGTGATAATAAAATGAAAGATTAAAACTTAAATTTACTCGAGAGAATCATTCTTCCGCTCACCGTTTCGACGAAGATAGCGGTATGCGCGATCGCCATTTTTTTTATTTTCACCCGTCATTCCCCCGGATTTTTACCGTACAAAATATAAAACGTATTTTCGATCCGATTGAATTGTATTTATGAAAAATTTAATCTGGACTCGATGTTATTACACGATGAAATAAAGAATTTACGTTAAATTACGAAGGATGAATATAAATACCCACCACCGACCGGTCCAGACAGTCGAGAGAAGTCCAACTGGCATGAAACTTCATGGCTATCGAAATTCAACCGCTATTTATTCCATTAGGGCCGGTTTTACCTACGTTAAATAACTTCTTCTTTATAGAATAATAACGCTATTCATCGAATAAAAGTCGCAAATACAATGTAAAATAGTCTTTTGTTTTCAATGTCGCAATCTCCCACCTTGACAAAGAGAAACAAAAAAAAAAAAAGACTAAAACTAATAAATAATCAGATTGCTTGGCGATACAGAGAAAATAAATATTATATGAGATGTCGAATTGCGCAAAAATAACCATCAGAATAATGATTTCGAAATAACTGACGGAATAATACTGATCACCAAAAAAAAATATATATATTACATTACGGAGCCTAATTTGCGACGCAGCGACATTTATGAAAAAAAACGTAAACACGCCGGTTAGATAGCGAGCACCGTAAAAGCGATATAATATACAAGCTGGACTAAGCTCCAGACTAAGTATCACCGAGCGATACCATACTCTAGATGGAAAATTTTCTAACAGCGGCACGCTAGCGTTATTGATAAGCCAATTAAATATAGCAAGAAATAGCCGAACTTATCATAACACGATGAATAGAAACTATGACTAACTACGTTCAGCCAACCCTCGGGGAGTTTTATATTAACCCTTCGTAGTCACACTTCTGTAGAATCACTCGGTAGTCACACTTGGGTGAAATTCACCCAGTCAATTTTTAAATGGTTGCTGTGTGAAAACTATCAGTTCGATCGGGATCAAAAAAATACTAGAAAATACTTCAAACTTTCTAGAACATGTATCAAGAGTCGGTATGTCAAAATTCAAATGACAACATGTTTAAAAAAAAAATCGTAAATAGGTCAATTTGTCAAAGAATAGATATTTGGGCCAGAATGCCTGGGTGAAATCCACCCAGAGTGACTACGAAGGGTTAAGCGAATAAATGGCAAAAAAAAAAGAACCAAAATGCCGATTTACGAAATTGAAATGATTATCCAACGTCTACGTAAAAATACGTGAAATTACAATGTACGGTAAGTTATGTAGAGAGGTTACGTTGTACTCACGTTGCACGTGTCCGTAGATACGCAGCGGACATCGTTGTGGACTGATAAACAATAAGATACAACCTCTATGAGAAAGGAGCCGGCGATTTCTCGACTCTAACGCGTAATATTAAAATAAATGATTCGACAAAAGGGGAAAACAAATCCGTTACTCTCGTTAGGCCCGTGACTATGAGATCGCGACTTAGACCGGAAAAACGATTGTTTTTCCAGGGATATCAACCCAAAACTCGTTAGCGGCAGTTTAGTAACTTACTAGATATTCCTAGTAATTACTAAAAAGGCTAATGGCTGGTTTATGCAGCGCCGTAACTTGACTTCATGATTCAAGAATCGACTAACCAGGGGCTCGATTCCATAACTTTGATCACTGCTATCACTGGCGATAAATAGATAGATCTATCTATTAACTGGCAAGAAATGGATAGATCTATCTATTTATCGCCAGTGATAGCAGTGATAAAAGTTATGGAATCGAGCCCCAGGGAGTCTGCTTTAACCACGCGCCAGATGAATCGAGCCTCCTAATTGGTCAATCCTTAAATTGAGTCGAGTTACGGAGCTGCGTAAACCAGGCAATAGAGAATAATAAGAGATTAATTGCTCAAAGTTTTGTCGAAATCGGAGGGGGACACTTGGCGGGGTTCCCTTGTGAGACGAACAAACCCATTATTGTCATTGTTACTATGCCGTTCTAGTTCCATAGATTCTTACCCGATGGCGCCACCAATCAAACCGGTCGCACACTTTCGCTTTCACTTTTACTTTCACTTTTCATCTTTCATTTTCAGTGGCCTTCGTGACGTCATTGAGTGAACACCATATGTCGGTAAATTGTGTTTCTTCACTATAGCGTATGTCTGCATGGGATGCGTTCGGGAACGCGACACTGTTGTACTCGATTGGCCGAACCGGGTTTCCGTACATTAGCGATATAGATTTGCGAATAATCATCGAGCTGACTTCGCGAGTAGATGTCGGAAAGTAGTTAAAAAACTATTGACACGATAGAATCACAGTCGTAAAATAGAATACAGAAAATCATATCATAGTAAATTTTATTTAAATGACTAGTAAATCGGTTCTCGCGTTTGAAAATGTTTAAAGAGGCACAAGTTTTGATAATAGGAGCCGGTGCAGCCGGAATCTCAGCGGCATGCCGTCTGCTAGAACGAGGTATTCGAAATGTCATAATACTCGAGGCCGAAGATCGAATCGGAGGACGAGTTCATACGGTAAAATTTGGTTCGTATTTATTTATTTATTGACTCCCTAATTATTGAATTAAATCACAATAATTATAGCATTTTTATTTCATTCATATTTCCGCGATCTGCATATGGCATATAATTCGCATAGATATATTATGTATATTTCGCTATTCAGCTGAGAATGTGATCGAACTTGGAGCAGAATGGGTACATGGTGAGCAAGGAAATATATCCTATGAATTATCCGCCCCGCATAATCTTCTAGAGACTTCTAAGTTCCTAAACGATAGTTTGAATTGGATATTCGCCGATTATGAAGGGAATGTTATACCCAAAGAACAAGGAGCAGAATTGTTAGATCTTTATTACAAGATATCGACAAATCTTCCTGATAATTTAAAATACTTCAAAGGATCTTACGGAGAATATTTCTCAAAAGAGTAAGTATACATTTTTCTCAAGTATCAAGTATATTAAAAGAAACTCATCTATTATTTATTGTTAAAAATATCATTTATCAGAGTTACATTTCATCATTTTATCACATTAATTTTTTATAGATAAATAATAAGTTGAGAGTCGTCATCGGAATTCATTACTTTCATTCCCATTAATCAAATTTTTAGATCTCTATGTATGTTACGTTGAATAGTATGAGTTTCATATAACATCCAAGAAGTTTATCATTAGCTGATAAAAACATTTTTTTAAGATAATATTGAGCGTTGTAACGAGGTAGAAAAAGCCATGGTCTAGTCACGTTATCGGAAATGCTGTGAAAAGTATCACAAATCGATGTAAAATAATAATAACTTGTTGCTAGGCCGGTTAGAAAGTTAGGTTCTCTGTTCTCGACGCACTGCAGCCAGCCCTCGTCTTCCTAATCTTTCTATAAGTAATAACTCGATCAACTCTCCAATCTTTGCTTCTGACATATAGGCCCTGAATACGGGATTCACTTCTAGTGCATTGGTATTTTCGTTCGGTACAATACATCTGAAATATAGTTAAAACGGCGAAATAAAATATTGGTACATAGATGGTGAAAAGACCAAAGGGGGATAAGCAGGATGAAAAGTGAATTTTGCGAATATCTTAATGATATGATTATGGATAGTATCTACTTATCCATAAAATATCATTAAGATATTAGCTAAAGGCATTTTAACCCAGCTTGTCCCGCTATGGTCTTTGAGTATGATTTTTCATCTCCAACTAATCTACATACTTGACTCTTCTATTAATGCAGTTATTGCGCCTATATTCGTCTCCAAGAGTTTGGAATATCCAACGTGCAAGTTCTTGGTCTCTTCCTAATGGAATTTCATTGGCTCTAGGTCTAGCGTTTATCGTATCATAGTATCCCTGAGTCAGAATTGGCATTATAGTATCCACCTGGAATCAAACGAATTAGGAACTGTGTAGTTTAATACATTGCCGAAAGAAAAGCCTAGACAAAGCTGTTTCATATTAAATAATTACCTGTGCAAGGCACTCGGTAACAAACTCATGATCCCTTTCGAAAAGATAGAGCATTTGCTCATTAAAAAGCAAAACACCAATTCTCGGGTTGTACGTTCTCAATATTTGCGTTATGCGGTGTGCAGCATTTGTACCGTCATTAGCATATGTCAACAGTACTGTGTAAACTGGTACGAATACCTGTAATACCAATAATAACGATTCAACATTACTGTTATAAAGAGTTTTCTATTTTATTAGTTATCCTTTTAAAATCATAGATTAGTAACATACCGGACCATCGTCTATTCTATCACAAACACCTTGTACAGGAGGGTTTGGAATCATCGCTACAGTATTTTCGACTCTCCAAACATTGTTTCCTTCCGAATTTTCTGGTCGTAAAAGATGGGGTACCCAAGGAATAGCGGGCGTCAAGACATGTCCTGGTCTGATAACTGAATAGGTTTACTTGCTGTTAGAAATTTACAATACTTGCCAAACATATGAGAAATGTACTTCTGCGTATACCTGCAGCTTGGCGCCTCCGAATAGAAACACGATGGGCAAACTCGCGCACGTCATCATCTATCAGATTTATTACATCGTATCTTTCTATCTGAGATAAAGCAAATATCACTCTCTCCACCACAGCTTCATCTAATTGTACATAGGTTGCCAAAACCCACCAAACTGGGCCTTGTTGTCCTTGAAAATAATTCTGAATGTTCTGGAAATGAAATTTTGTTATTAAGCTTTTCATGCTTTTAACAGATTTCAATACATATTAACGTTTACACACCTGTAGTTGTTGGTGTTCAACGCCTAAACGGTCGCCAAATGCCATCCAGTTCGAATCATCCATTTCCACGGGAGTTGCACCTACGTGAACTAATATTTTTCGCAAGATTTCGGAACCCATGGGCTCAAAAATAAATGCAGCATGAATATCAGAAGTCAGTGTTCTAAGCTGTATAACTGTCATATCCACGTTAAGTCCGCCCACCCTGTTGAATTGAATACTCACATTAGCTAGTATCAAATCGATGGACAACTTGCGTTGTGTCAGATAAAAACATTACAATTTGATAATTTACGAAATAATTGAATAATCGTAGTACAGGAAATTTATTGATTTACCTTCCCACAACCATTCGCTCTTCCATTATAAATTTTCACTCATCAACGTCTTTATTTCACAATGTCATTTTATACATACATATATTCAAAAACTGGATTTGAGAACAGTACACTAGTAGAAAGCCACTAAACTGATATAAGACGAGAATACGATTTTTTCATATTCTTTTGTTGCGTTATATAAAATTATCTGTAAATGCTGTGAAGCATACGTTGCTTCATCTGAAAAATAACTCTGTATTTCTCTATATCTCCCACTCCCTTTTCCTCAATTTCTTCCTCCTCCTGCTCTCACTCTCCCACTCTGATTCCACAAGTAGCATATCATGGTATATATTCGTGGTCGTGGCTATATATATATCCAGATTTATCAGCAGCCATTTAAATTCAAAGGCGAACACTATCTGCTTTTAAATTACTAATTAATTGAGACATATCTTCTTTGGTCAATATATTGACAAAAATATTGAGCTTCTCGCATGTTTTCAGATAATACAATACAGAATATTGCATATAGAATAGTAGCAGAGAGCTCTTGGACTCAAACTCAGATGAGATTATATGAATTTTAATATGTGTAAATCTTTATGGAAACTCTGGATGGTGGAACATTGTTTGAAAAAGAAGTTTGAATATAAATAACCCTAACAAATAAAAGAACCACTATCGAACACACATTATGTTCGTGGATTTGAACCTACCTGCCATGAACTGTTCTTGTCGTATTTTAATACATATATTAACTGTAAATTATCTTGTGTGTATATATATATATATATATGTATATATATTTTGTCTGCTTGTTTTATCAACTGTGTTTCATTTATAATGTCTATATTATTGAGTATATTTTATTTTATTGTATTCCCTTATAATTTTATGGAAACCCATGCACAGGTGATTTGGTCACCTCTATGGGAGTCTACATTGAAGACCTTTGTTCCTCATTGTAAACTACTTCTGAATAAATAAATAAATAAACAAATTAAGACTCGGATTATCCATGTATCTTTTTATCATTGATATTTTCAGATACTACACGGCACTTAAGAAAAATCCATTTACAGATTCTGTCAGGGCTGACCTATTTTTGAACTGGATACATAAGTATGAAAATATTATAGAAGGTAGCGATTCATGGTTTCAAATATCAGGAGCTGGTATGACCGAGTATCGGTTATGCGATGGCCATCCTACCCTACACTGGAATGGAAGAGGATATAAGACTCTCTTTGATGTATTAATGGTAAACATGTTGAAAAGTGACAATCTTACTTCTCACAAAACTTCCGCTAAACGATTTTCACATAATTTATTTACAGCACAAATTTGAGAGACCAGCCAATCAGCTTCCTGTTTTGGAAAAGATCCACTTTAACAAAGTAGTCTCGAGCATCGACTACGGCAATAAAACTAAAATCGTTGTTAAAACTACGGACAACTCACAGTACAATACTGAACATGTAATTTTCACAGCATCGCTTGGTGTGTTGAAGGAACAACATAATACTTTATTCACACCAGCTTTGCCGGAATTAAAGCAACGTAGTATACAGGTATAACAATATTTCCCATTCCGTGAGGCCCATCAACATTTATACTCGCTATAATATTCAAACTATTTAGGGTCTGGGATTTGGAACAGTTGACAAAATTTTTTTTGAATTCCCTCACGCATGGTGGCCAGAAAACACTGCGGGTTTCAATCTGATTTGGTCGGAAGAAGATAAGAAAGATTTCATACAATCTATTGGAAAAGTGAGTTCAAATTGCTCTAGTGATCCATCGACTAGAATTTCGCTGAGTTCACATACTGATTGTATCATTCTGAATTGGAGAACTGAAGGACATCGCTGTTTTTATCTTTCAGGAAAGCGAATGGTTGTCTGAGGTTTTTCATTTCTCTACCTTGGACAAGCAGCCGTGTGTTTTGACCGGATGGCTCACAGGTCCATGCGCAAATTACGTCGAAGGCTTAACCGACGCAGTGATATTAGTCGGGCTACATAATATACTGCAAAAGTTTTTTGGGATAAATTACAACATTCCAAAGCCTAAAAAAATCATAAGGTATGAATTTAAACTTGCAAAAAAAAAAAAAAAGAAAAACGTCAACCGATCAAAAATCGTGGATATAATTTCAATTTTAATACGTATTATCATGGCTAACAGAATCTGGTAATTCATCATTCATTCACAGGTCTAGATGGAACATGAATAAACACTTTAAGGGAAGTTATAGTTATAGAAGCATAGAGTCTGAGAAGCTGAACGTTTGGGCAAGGGATTTAGCCGAACCCATTACAGATTCTACTGACAAACCAGTATGTGTATTACCTTTTTTCACAGACATTTCGTTGTTATTGGATGATAATTGTATCTTATTAAAACTCTGATGTGATAATTAGGATCCATAACTGAGGACTTTTACTGAATTTTATTTTCAATGAAGGTTCATGTAGCAAAATTCTCTCATTGAATCCTCTAAGCTTCTTCGGTTACTTTTTTTTTCTATTTTCAGATTATACTTTTTGGCGGTGAAGCAACTCATGAGCATTATTATTCAACGGTTCACGGCGCAGTCGAAACTGGATTTCGTGAAGCTGATAGACTAATCGAATACTATAGGTAAATAATTTTCAAAACTATTAAAAACCTCTTGCAAATACTCAATTATACGCATTCATTAGCAATATTCTTTCGCAGGAAAAGAAAATCTCATCTATAACCAGTTTGAAACTGCAGAAAATTAGGGCATGCGATACTGCAGTCTCTAAATAGGTGAAGAATATTAGGCATATATTTTGTCTGCTACTTTTATAACGAATATAGAATGGAATGAATAGTTTCACATTCTCTGAATAGTAAATACTCTAAATAGTAAATATATACTTATATGAAGTCAGTATTTATTGAAGCGACTGCCAATCATCTATTAGCCGTATCCCAATTGGTCAAAGGTGGTAAAGGTGTACCCTTGTACACTTGCTCTTATGGTAGAGATATATCTACATATATTGATATATATAGATATAGATCAGATACATCTCTACCACAAGGGAAAGTGTACAAGGGTACACCTTTACCACCTTTGACCAGTGGTATTGATAAATGCTAAGAATTATTAGATTTGTTCGTTTTACACAAATCGGGCTGCACTGGACTGCACTGAACTAATTACCTTGAAGCTTAGACTAGTATTCACCAATCGAAAACTCCCAGTGCAGTCCAGTGCAGCACGATTTGTGTAAAACGAACGAATCTATTGTTATCAAATTTATTAAATTGATTCTTTTACTTTGGGGTATATGATATTTTCAATTCTTTGTACTGAAACGATTTCAATACATAAATGAAATATACTATTTTAACTGTTGAGTAGATCTTTAATAATTTCCTTTCATTTTAGTATTAACTAAATCAAATTTTTGCCATCGAACAGCCTTTTCATACCATTGAAGTTGAACCATTCAACTGTCGACAAAAGAACGAGTCTTTTGAACTCTATTTTTCCAGTTATACAAAATAATTTCCATCGGTTCGTCATAAAAATCCTAAAAATATCATCAATTATTAGTAAATACCTATCAGTAAAAAAAAGTATCTTCCAAGTCTTAAGTTCACCTCATTTTATACGTTACCATAAATCTCCAATAAATGGGCTGATGTAATCAGAATAGGAAAATAAAATGCAAGACTGGCAATGGCAACCGACGGAAGTAACAAAAGTTGTAATAATTGGCGGAGGTATCGCAGGATTAGCCGCAGCCAAAACATTGGAAGCCGAAGACTGCGAGGATTACATATTGTTGGAAGGTACCTGAAATAGGACTCCTTTTCAATGATACAATTAAGGCTCACTGATATTTCACCGTCTCTCAGCTCAAGACAAAATTGGGGGTAGGATCGATTCCATACCTTGGAATAACAATTGGATTGAATGTGGCGCCCAATGGCTGCACGAGGATCGAAGCGAGTTAGCTAAAGTCTGTAGATATTATGAACTCTTGTCTGATACCAGATCAAAAAGAGGAGAGGGTTTATATTTACGTGACGACGGCACTAGAATAGATGAACGATTGACAAAAGACATTGCTGACATGGTTCAATCTGGCTTAGAGGAGTGTAAAGTTACTGAGAATTCGGAAATGAATATGCCCAACGACTCACTGAATGTTGGTAGGGCTTTAAGGAGCAAATTGAGGAGACATTTGCGATTGAAAAATGATCCCCTAACGATCAGAGACATGAGAGAAGAGATATTTGATTGGAACGTTAGATCGCTGATGGTTGACAATTCCTGTTTCACATTGGATGAGTTGTCAGTTAAATATCGGGGAAAGTACGAGGTACTTTGATTAGCCGTGGCTCTTTTATTACGCTCAATTGCTTTCATTACTTTATGTGTTTGTCTGAGTGTGAAACTGGTGTTTTTTACAGTCTGGTGGCGATGGAAAACTTATGAATTTCAGAGCTGGGTACAGCTCGATAGTCAAATTCATTGCCCAGGGACTGAATCAAAGAAATATCAGATTGAACTGCCCTGTGGAAACGGTGAAGTGGAGTCAATGCATAAACAGAAACGAGATAAACCAAGCAAATGTAAAGCCGGTCATGGTGACTTTAGCAGATAAGAGCCAGGTCTTTGCAGACTGTGTGATCGTCACATGTTCATTGGGTTACTTGAAAGAAAATTATAAAAGAATGTTCAATCCAAAGCTGCCACTGCACTTATCCCGAGGCATCGAGAGCCTAGGGTTCGGTTTAATAAATAAGATATTTTTGGACTTTGGCGAGCCATGGTGGAGCCCAGATTCGAAAGGATTTCAACTAATCTGGTCAAAGAATGGCCAGAAGGTATTTGTGAAAGAAAAGTTAGCAACTTGGACAAGAGACTTGACTGGCTTTGACATCCTAGAAAGTCACAGGGCTGTTTTGTTGGGACGGGTTGGCGGGAGAGGAGCACACATTATCGAAATGTTGAGTGAACGCCAAATTGCTGACGACTGTGTCAATCTACTCAAGCATTTTGTTAAAAAGGAAGATATCCCCTCTCCAAAGAGATGTAAAAGAACGCACTGGAATTCCAACAAGTACGTCAGAGGTGGCTACAGTCATATCTCTGTGAATTGCGATACTGACACAGTTACACCAGGCACTTTGGGTGAGCCAGTCTGGTTCACAATGACACATAAAGGCCATGATAAGGTAGACATTATAATATAAAGACAGAGGTAGAGTTTCGACGCGTGAAGTGATATTCATTATTTTTCTATACCGATAAATGACGCTTCATGTTTCAGTGCATGCCGATAATAATGCTCGCTGGTGAAGCAACTCATGAACATTATTACTCCACAACACACGGGGCATTTGAAACTGGTATTAAGCAAGCGAGAAGGTTTTTACAGTATCATGTTGAGAAAAAGATATGAGTAATTGGTATGGGTGCAACTCGTCTCCTGCCACTTTATAGTATAGATGAACATATCTTCTCATATCAGTCTTCGTGCATAATTTGTATGAATATATTTTGTCTCAGCTGGGAACATTCTTTCTACATACTTTAGTAACAATTTGATAATATTGTAACTGGACGATATTTTCTGTAATAAATATGCGAAGACCTTGCATACTAATCCGAGCTAATTTCTCAATCCACATCAGAATTTGGAGAAATTATTTAACGCGGATACTTCAAAATACGTTCATACTCCGGGCACACTTTTATTATGCATTGCTAGGAGCCTGTCCGCTTCACGGAAACCAGACTCTATGGCACCATGAACGGTCGAGTAGTAGTGAGAATGTGTGGCCTCTCCCGCAAACATGAGAACCTACAGAAAAGAAAAGAAACTATTTAGAAGATGCGATATACGAAATATGACTACACGAATTTCCTGACTAGGATCAATGGTATGGTGGCTCAGACGCTTTTTATGTTTCCAACATGATTTTTACTCACTGTTTTGTCGTTGACCGTTAATGGGGATGCTAATTCATCTGCCCAAACATCAGCTTCTTCAGTTTCCATGCTTCTGTAGCTGTAGGTTCCTTGGAAATGTTTGTTGCTATACCAATTGGACCTGAAATATTCGATTATACACAAAATTTGCGAAAAATTCAACTCCCAATTCGTATCGTCTCAGGTTCCTCTATTTCAAACTATACTTGACTCACCGCAAAATCCCTGTAGGTCTTGTGATGTTGTACGACTTTCCCAAAAACTTATCGAGGATTGCTAGTGTCTCGTTCAACACTTGATCCTCAGGCAATGTTTCCTGATAGCGTCCTCCTGGCCCATTCAGCCAACCACATAATATCCTTGGCTTGTGCGTCACAGCAAAGAATCCGATCAAATCAAACAACCATTTTTTATTTAGCTGCGATAAAGTTGATCCATATTATCGAGCGAGAAAAATTAGTTACTTAAACCCGTAGCAGGCGATATTTCAAAATATCTATAACGTACATCTTTTTCATACTCTTGCCTATCACTTTCGTTCCATAAAAATACAAAGCTAGCAGAATCCTTAGACCACCACTCGGCTTCAAAGGAAATATATATTTTCGCAACTGTTCCCATCGATAAACCCTGAAGAATTTAAAATAGTTTTGAGCTTAGCTTCGCACTGAATATCTTCAATGAAATGTATTTCTTTATGACGATATACTCTTTACTTTTATAGTTTTAACTTTAGACTCTGGTAACTTAGGCGTGAATAAAGTTTCATATTGGTCTTTCAGCACACCCAGAGACAGCGTTACTATAACATGATCTGCTGTATACTCTTCTCCATTACTCGATTTTACCAAAACCTTGCCTTTTGTTGAATTATAATCGATGTTAACGACTTCTGAATTCAGTAGGGTGTTATTCAATACTGCAAGTTCATCTTCAGGATTGGGAAACTTCTTCTGCAATGTACAAGTTACATGTAAAATTAACGAGTACAAAATAATCTGTACCAGTGAGCAGGGTTCAATTTGTGCTAGCAATATGGATACCATTAGAATATCGAGTATAGTTGCATATCCTTTGTCTTTCCAATTAACTTCCAAGCTTCCAGGGCAATCCCAATACTCAATGTATCCCCTCGCCGAGGTATTGTACCAGTTGTCTGATGCATCAACTGAGTTTTGATAACTTTGAAAAATGTTCATGAACTGTTTCATCAAGGTCTGATTAGCAGCTGGATATTTATTTCCTTCAATCGTTATCCTGAGAAAAAGTGTGATAAAAATATACATCGAACGGTGAACGGTATGCTAAGTAATAAGGATCACATGGGCTTAACAGATGATTGAATAAAGGTATACGATAATAGAGGAACTATTTACATCCGTGTAAAATATTCTCCAACAGAACCATCGTTTCCTTTTAAATCTTCGGCAGCCTTGTTTTTCACATCAAAGAATATTTTGAATAAGTCGTTACTCATCTGAGTTGTTATCGGGCAACCTTCGGAATCGTAGACAGTAAAAGAGGTCTCATTATTTGGAATTTCCGAAAGCCCAAGAGGCCAGGCTAATTGAAAAACAATATTGTTCGTTTCTCCGTGAACCCATTGACCTCCAAGATCTATCCAACTTTCATCTAAATATATAAAATAAGATTTAATCCATTTGTAGATTGAATATATCCTTTAAATTACTGACCGAACCATGTAGTATGGACTCGTCCACCAATTCTGTTCTCCGCTTCTAATATTGTCACGTTTTTGAAACCATTTTCGTAAAGTTTTGATGCGGCTGCAACACCAGCAGAGCCAGCTCCGACGATTATAATCTTTGCCTCATATCCGATCGTTGATTTTACTAAATATATAATTACTATCATACACTGCAGCCACCGCATTTTCTCAAAACGTATCGTTGATGAGAAGATTTGATTAAACGAATGGCTGACTATTTCTGACTGAATAAAAAAAGTTGGTCCAAGCTTTGTTTATTGCAATCAACTACTGCAAACGAGTTCAGAGGAAGAGTATCAAGCAGTTTATTTCAAAGTTTCAGAAAACATCATTATCACTTGACACATGCGGGTGATGAGGTCTGTAAAAATTATATAAATAACACTAATTGACTTCCAATCGCTTGCACTTTGAGATTTATACATATTCAGGACACATATCTGACACTGACCCTTTATAAATAAAAAAATTTATATCACTTTTTTATCAAATATGTTCTATGGAAAGATTTATCACGCAAAGCCTACACAGTGCCGTAAGAGCTGTGCCAAATTATTAACTGAATGATGTATGTACTACATTATAGATTTTATTAATAATTACGGTAGCAATAAATGGCCAATTGAGACTCCTCTATGAATAGATTCATTCGTAGTTTAATCTGGTATTGTGCAATACAAACATTGAGAGAAGGTATGTGATGATCATGATACTAAAGTCTATCACCAACGGCCGTCGCCTTGCACGTGAATATTGAATTGCAGTTACTGCAGAGTGGAAGTCTCTTTAACACGTTTATAGTTTCTCGAACACATGAAATATCTGGATTCAACATATAGTTATATTAAATATAGAATTATTTAACTGCAATGACTTTTCATTTTGTTGCATTTTTATAGATTTCTATAAGTCTGTTCGCTTCGCGATGACCAGTTTCTAATTGCACCATAAACGGTCGAGTAGTAATGGGTATGTGTAGCCTCTCTTGCAAGCATGACAATCTGAAAAATAAGAAGCCTGTTCAGAAATCGAGCTAGGTAATATCTGAGCGAAAGTTCGACCACATGAAAATCATGATCGACAGACATACAACATTATAATAGTTGAAAGTATTTAGATGCGAGCCTTATGCTTTTCGATTCATTCTTTATTTACTGGTTTGTCGTTAACCAGATCCGCCCAAACATCAGCTCTCTCGCTTTCCATACTTCTGAAGCTGTAGCCTCCTCGAAAATGTTTGTTACCATACCACTTTGAGCTAGAAATTTCATATTCATCAGGACATAATGTTTAGGTATAATCATGTGCTTAGAAATTGGAAAGGAAATAAATAAAAACGGAAATAAAACATTTGAATATAACTATCAAGTGGTATTATAGTAATAATTTGTTATTGATAAAATCTTTATACTGGCCGCAGAAACCCGGTGGGTCTTGTAATGTTGTAAGACTTTCCCAGGAATTTGTTGATGAGTATAAACGTTCAGTTTAGTACTCGATCTGCGGATAATGTTTCCATACATTGTACACTGGCCCCGCTCACCCAGCCACATAATACTCGTGGTTTGTATAGGGCACTGTGAAAACACCAATCAGATCCACCAACCATTTTTTATCAGGCTGTAATATGAAGTTATTTGCATTTGATTGAAAATAAGATGAATTTTGACTATTCATTATTATCATCGTGTGATGGATGGGGGTAAATAATATCAAAAAAAGGGCCATATCTCACGATGCGAAGCTTGTGAGGTCAAAGATTGCTAGATAGTTTATTCGGTACCAGACGTCCGAAGCCTCTCGTAATTTTCCAAAGGTTCTAAGTTATAATAAATTGCGTATCGAGTTATCATCGACCTCTAAATACTCCTGAACTTCGTGGATAGCAAGAACATATTCTATTGTAGCGATGCTAGTCAGAAAGTTTATTTAGTTATATAATATCATTATTTATGTTCTGTGAATAAACATTGATATCAATGCGTTGTTTACAATGAAGGTAAATTCATTTATTTGAAAAGTACAAATTATTTACAATATGACCTGCATCTAATGTCACTAAAAGCAGGATATGTGAAGTTGTTGTATAATTATAATGTAAGCTTTTACGTACATTGAGTATTTGTTTTATTTATTTATTTGTATTCTTTCAATTTGCTTATTTTGTTCTATAGATAGAGAGACGAGTAATTGCATTTTATTCACATGCTTATAAGTATATATCAAACTATAATAATATTTGTAAATATCGAACATGCCACACGTCCATATACTATAGATGATATAATATTCAATTATAATATTTATTTTTACGTTGAAAATAAATCATATAGAAACTAGAGTGATGAGATTTATAGCGTTTTGAGATCGTTTTGTAAGATTATACAAATAATCTATTCATTTAGGGTATATTTACGTTCGTGTTTCACATTTTATGCAACAAATTCTGAATTAATTTACTAGACATTTGTTAATTAATTATATATATCAAGTCGCAAAATGAGTCTGGACCTACTAAAAATGATAAACTAATTACTAGTATATAGATTGAAAATTTTTTTTCATTCGCTTTTTTTCTTATTTACAATATGTTCGCTTGCTCGAATAAATATATACGTATAAAGAACGAAATTAAAAACAAATTATAAAAAGATTTAGTAGATCCGTAGAACAGTCAGTGTATGGGTACACGATACAAAGTGTACCATGATATATAGATTTCATAAATAATACTATGATTTTCAATTGTAAAATCGCACTAAATCAATTTTTCTTCTTTACCAATTTCGTGGCACATTGTTGGAAGATTTTTCAGATAATATGTAAAAGGTACAATATCTTGCAAGTTACATATATATATTATATATATGTAATATGTATATGATGCCAGTGCAGGAAATATTCGGCCTAATAATGTAATAGCGCATAAAAATCAAAAGAAGCGTATACAGTTTATTGAAAATTATGATTATGGTAGGAAATGCAATTATGAGAACTACGATAGAGCAAATAATTAAATTTGTGCCATAAAACCAATGAAATTCAACCAATCACAACACTCTTTATAAATTCATCAAGTTTAAGGAAGGCCTATACAGATATACCGTTGAACGATTCGTACTGTGTCAAAGCATTAACTATAATTGAAACCAAAAACTATGTGAATTTCTTTACATTGCATATATAGAAATGAGTCAAGTAATTAGGTAATTTGAATAGCTTTACATGGCTTTCTTAAATTCAGAAGCTTTATCCTAATAGGCTTTTTCCTAAATACCTTATAGTATAATAAAATTTTTACTGTATTTATAGATGCCAAAGAACATAATTAGCGGGATTCCTTTATCTTGCGGATAATAGAGGCACGTTATGAAGATTCTAAACACATTAGCTTTGTTTGAAAATATATTTAGCTACCATCAAGCAGTTTATCACATTAACTTCCTGCACTAAATTCTTTTCGACAATAACTCAGTCGCTTATCATCATAATAAATCTTAAACGCTAGTTTCCTTTTTAACATTTCCAGAAAGCGAAGGACTTTCGCAATAGATTTCATCGTCGGTATTCAACTCGACGTATCTTTCTCCTTTGCTGTAATTTCCCTCTTTTTCTTCTTCTACTCTTGCGCTATCATCTGCCTCCGAAGATCTGAAGAAATTATCAGAAGACGTTGAATTGTCGACAAAAGTCAAATCATTCAACGAGTTAAAATCCTTTTCCAAATACTCGTGCGGTTGATCATGCGATCTGCTTAGGCTGCTGCTTCCGTTAAGATTTTGAAGACATAAATGTCCCAGAGATCTAAAATCATGTTCGTTGCTAACATCCAATAAAGAAGCAGCATACGTCGGCCCGTCTTGTACTTGCGTGTACGTATTCTCGCTCGTCAAGCTATTTATTTCTACAAGAGATTGCTGAGATCTGTGTATTATCTGCTGCGAATTATGAACTTGATCATACAGATGGGAGCTTGTGACGCTTTGCAAATCCATCAGCGAAGGTCTAGAATACTCGTTTTCACACCGTCTAGAACTTGTTATAGAATTAATGTCGTTTAAAGATCGTCGATAATTTCTTGCCTCAATTAAATGATCTATAGGTAGGCAGTACAAGCTGTTGGAGTAGCTCAATTTCTTTGGAAATTTGAATCTAGAGTTGGTCTGTTGTTCCTCTAAATCGCTCATTTCATTGGCGCTTGAACAGTGATAATTCTCGTCAGTTTGTTCTGGCGTTTCACCAATTTCTGGGAGATTGTGGTCGCTTCTTTCGCTCGTCATTTGCGTAGACTCAATCTCTGAGCTATACTCCAAGCTGCATTGCTGGGAAACATTACGCAGGTGTTTTTCCATCTCAACTTTACTTTCCCCATCTGAATTGTTCAAGCTAGTATTTGTGTACTGTTGTTTATGCTGAGAGATGTTCCTCGGTGAAAGGGTGTGATTATCCAACTCATTGTTAATCTTTTTTGGATTACGCATCAAGTTTTCCTGTCCGATAACAAAACGCATTGGAATATTTCTCTCCTCAGAAACGCTGCCGCCGCTATCGGATAAAATGTTGACATTCTTGACACCGTTTACCGGATTCAGCTCGACATGAATATTTGTATTATTCACTTTAGCGCTGGTGCTAAAAATGCTTTTTTCAATGTTAGTTTCAAGCCGTGCAGGTCGTGGTATAGAAATGCAGCTACCACCGTCGCTGGTAGCTCCGCCATCGCCTTGTTTCCTAGGTCCCAAGTTATTATTCTTCATATGTCGTCGTTGTTTTTTAAAAAATTTTCTAGCCACGCCGCTCTGGTGTGGATTGTAGAACATTTCGACAGAGGCGAGCGTAGGCTCTGTATAAGTGGTGACAGAATTATTAGATCTGTACTGCTGCCTGTGTAAAACGACCAAATTTACGTTGGCTATTTTTGCCGCAGTCGTAGCATCCATCGCATTGAGATCCACAGCCTTGGTCAAGTTTGAATTACGCGATTTGTTCGTATGCCTTGACGAATTGTTAGAATTAGTATCCGAGATGACTTGAGTAGCTTGAGAAATTGACACCGGAGCAACGCTTTGGACCAAAGGCTGAGTCGGTATAACAGGATTAGTGTCAGACACGCTTCTAGTCCTGCAGCATCGATTCTTTTTCTTTTTAAGCCAGCAGCGCATTCTTAGCCATTGAAATCTGACGTCGCTTCTAGCTATTCCATAGAAGAAAAGAATGAATAATCCTAAACTGCTGGCTGAAACCGCATATATAATGCTGAATATTGTTTCCTCGTGAGTTACATAAGGAATCAGGGGTTTAGTTACAGCGGAAGCAGCGGAAACCCAAGTTATTAAATAAAGAATTAGTACTATTATCTGTCCTTTGAGTTGAGCTATCTGAGAATGTTCCAAATCTTCAATTTCAGACGACACAGTCTGCGCACTTTGAATGCTATTTCTATCTGCTGTTGGATTAATGTTCGGTTCAAGTAATTCTAAGTCCATATTTTCCGTCGCTTGGGTACCCTCCGATGTCTGCGCATTAAGGTCTATGTTTCTGATCGCGCATCGTATCAGTAGATAAAATATTATCGAATAAATAACTAATATAATAGCAGGGACAAAGAGAGCGGCGAGGGAGGGACCAGAAGTTAAGAAACAGTGACTATAGCTTGCGTATTCTCGCAGATTTATAGCTCCTGATATTCCACAGATTATCAAAGCTATTCCCCATCCAACCAAGTAAATACCAAGTAAGGGTTTCTGGATCGGTTGATCAGGCAGCTCGTCATCTGGTACAACGTCAACGTTTGACTTTGAAAGTCTTTTGTACATATTGCTGTAAACAAGATGAATAAGTAGTTGAAGGAACGTCATAGTATTTGGAAAAATACGTGCGCTTTTCATAAGCGATAATCTCACCTAGCAGAAACAGACATCCATAATAAACTGCATAGGGATAAATAGTGGAGAACTATTCCTACGCTCTGGCAAACGTACAGATTTTCAGTCTGTTGAATCCCTGCGGTATAAAGAATACACAGAAGTACCATCGTAGCCCAGGTATTCACCAGACAATGTTTTACTTTCTTTCTCATAAGGATAGAAGTGTTGCAAATCACATATGTAACAGATGCGCAAGTCAAGCATATTATCACAATGAAACTTCCGACGTAAATTGCTGGATTAGAATACTCGAATTTTTCCCTCGTTGTGCTGGAATCAGTTAATTATTAACAGTCAGAATTTCAGCAGACCATAAAGCAGGCCAACAATAAACAACATATTGAATTACTTTTCAGCTTCCTCTTTGAGAAAACTCGTGTCCTGTAAAAGCCCGTAATACCCAAGCCTGTTGCAGTGAAATACTATGAGATTATTGACCAAATGAGACAAATGGCATCCATCGCTTGTCCATCCTCTCGAATCTCCAAAGTCCCAGACTACAGGTCTAGGCGTACTTCCCCCGTAGTGATAAAGCGGTGCTTTTAACATGACATAGACCGGTTCTGTTAAGTTAGCTACTTGGACGCCGACTGGAAATGAAAAACACGTTAATTTACACAAATGGAATTAACAATCAGGGACAAACTTCAATCTTGGGTTTTTATAACTCACTCAATTTACTTCCGATAACACAAGACGATACATCCATGTTACGATCTCCTCTAACTATTGGAAAGAGCCTGTTGTCGCTATACATAGAGACCATAAGCTGATGCGCAACAGTACTACCATCCAAATTTCTGAGTAAAGACGCAGGCAGTTGTATAGAAGCTTCGATAACTTTGTCTTTAGTGTTTATCAGCGCTGTTTTATTGTTTGTGGCACAGTGCAATAGTCTGGCGTCAGTATCAGCTGCTAAAATGCTGCTGCTGTACCACGTGCATGTTAGACCGGTAAAACTCTCCCGTTTCACCCTGAATTCCTCAAGAGCCATATTTTTTTTATGAGATTGTATAGATGGCGTGAATTCTGTAACAGTTTCAACCGCCTTTACCAATCGGGTACAAGCTGCGTAGCTTATTTCAGCAATTCTTAGCAGCTCTTTGGGCAATTTCATCACAACGTTTATAATGTCTATGAGCATTGTTCCCAGTTCTTTTTCCTGAATTAGAAAGTGCAGGTAGTTCTCAATTGTTTGTGAAACGAAATTTATTTCAACAGGATCGACGAGCTTGCTACTGTCCGTTGTGTAGTTTTTAAAACTCTTAGCCGTTTCCAAAAGGCTTCCTTTTGTCAGTGATAAATTGACCTTGGAAAATTGCTCCAAAACTTTTGTCGTGTGAGACACATATGGGCAAGCCTCAGTGTTAAGACTTTCCCATTGACCAGTTTGATTACACTGATACGAAGCTCTTAGAGATAGTTGAATCGGACCGGATAGCCAGCTTCCTTCGCAAGGAAGCTCTACTTTCCAACCAATAACAGTTCTAGGCCACGAATAAATGCCCTTGTTGTTTCTCGTCACTGTAATAACAACAAACATCGTTTATATTCAATAAAAATGACCAAAAATTTAGCTATGATGATAGTAGATTGTGTGACAAGTGCGTAAAGCAGGTGATTTTCGATGAGTGTGAATTTTATCACACGAGTCGAATATCACCTGTTTCGCACGCGTTGCACATACTATTTTTTGAACCAAGTCGTGAGAAGTTCGACCTAAAGATAGTGTTTTCGTGTCGATATCCGAAATCGGTGGACGGGTCCAGGGCGGGGCCCTGGTGGGGGTGCGGGGGACAAAGCCCCCCACAAGAAGAAATAACCAAGTTCCGAAACAATTGAAGGTAAATTTATTATGTATATAACGATGTGTACGGTTGACCAGCAAAAGGTCTACTGCACACAGTGTCTAGGCTACATTCTGAAGAAGAGATAGACCAAAAGGTGTTAAAGAAAAAAAATAATCACAGCGTCTGCTGTTTGATACATTGGCCCAGCCGTCCGAGCACCGTCAAGTGTAATTGTTATGACTTTGAGTCTATAAGTCGTGAATCTGTAATCCTGTGCGAGAAGCAAATTGCTTTACGCACACTCAGTAAGAGTGCGTGAATCGGGTGTTTCTCAAACGCTCTCTATGCATGAGAAGTCGAACTTCTCACACCGCGTTTCGAAAAAGTTCTTTCATTACCAGCCAAAGGACAGTAACGCGTCTCCTCAGAAATAACAATTATACTAATTGTCTTCGATCTGTTTCCGTGCAGTGATATCAATTGGCAATTCCATTGACCGTTGTGCTCTTCTTTGACCGGAATAATACTCAGCAAGCTGAAAGAAGATGAGGGCATTATAGTCACATACCGCGAATATTCGGTGAGACTACACGATCCCCTTCCTACGGCAAAACCAACACAGGCGCGCACCGCGTGCGTGAGGCTCCTTCGGACGGGACAGGCGGCCAGTGGTGCTTCTACCGAATCTTCTAATTCAATGAATACTTAACTTAAAAAACAATCAGCACACTGAACACGGAAAAGAATGAACGCGAATAAAATGAATTCGCCTGATGTGAACATTTATTTTCAAAATTTATCAACGAATCACAACTAAATATCTATCAATAAGATATGATTATTAATTATCAGTGTTTACGAGCGATATTTGAGACAAAGTGGAGCGGGTTAGTGGAGAATAAATTATTGAAGACAACATCCTCAAACATTGGTTTATTTATTCATTTGTTTTCAGAACTCGATTTTATTCGAAACATCTAGTATTCAATCTAACGAAAATTAAGAATTCGTCAGAAAGTTTCCAGTGTTTATGTCAACTTTAGTTTAATAATAACATAATGAATCATTTAATCAGAATACAATGCGGAGAATGAAGTCAGCAAGGATAAGGCTGCCACTCACAAGCCACGTCATTAGATCTCAAACAGGAGAACGAAATTTATCAACGATTATTCGTTCATCGAGGGATCCATTGCTGCTGAATTATGGTGTACGCACAAACTTATCAGAGATTGAATGCTTGGGAATCGAAGAAAGGCTACCGATGAGCCACTGTCGAACGTAGTACACCATAATTCAACAGCAATGGATCCCTCGATGAACGAATAATCGTTGATAAATTTCGTTTTCCTGTTTGAGATCTAATGACGTGGCCTGTGAGTGGCAGCCTTATCCTTGATGACTTCATTCTCCGCATTGTATTCTGATTAAATGATTCATTATGTTATTATTAAACTAAAGTTGACACAAACACTGGAAACTTTCTGACGAATTCTTAATTTTCGTTAGATTGAATACTATAGATGTTTCGAATAAAATCGAGTTCTGAAAACAAATGAATAAATAAACCAATGTTTGAGGATGTTGTCTTCAATAATTTATTCTCCACTAACCCGCTCCACTTTGTCTCAAATATCGCTCGTAAACACTGATAATTAATAATCATATCTTATTGATAGATATTTAGTTGTGATTCGTTGATAAATTTTGAAAATAAATGTTCACATCAGGCGAATTCATTTTATTCGCGTTCATTCTTTTCCGTGTTCAGTGTGCTGATTGTTTTTTAAGTTAAGTATTCATTGAATTAGAAGATTCGGTAGAAGCACCACTGGCCGCCTGTCCCGTCCGAAGGAGCCTCACGCACGCGGTGCGCGCCTGTGTTGGTTTTGCCGTAGGAAGGGGATCGTGTAGTCTCACCGAATATTCGCGGTATAAATCGTTTAAAGACAATGATTTGCTTCAACCATTTACCTATCCACTATTCCGCTATCTGTCAGATTTCTGTTTTCAATTTTGATATTTGACAAAGCGATTTGTGGATCTGTGTAATTTTCAGGGTCACTAATTTCCGTAACATTTGGATTCCAGAGCCAGTTTAACTTCGCAGTTTTATCCTCTGTTATACCAGGTGCTCGGCATTTCATTTGTATCGAATCTCCGGCAAAGACTACTTGGTTTTGATCTGGCAGCATTTCGATAGACGGCGTGGCTAATTGGCACTGAATCTCTTCCAGAAGTCGCAATTTCTTCATCGGTTGACCCTTTAGTCTTTCCGGCTCTGCACATTTCGGCGCTGGACTGAAACGGCGATTCGAATAATTTAGATGATTTGTTATGGATGAAGGAGAGATCGAACTTTGCTGAAACACATTAAAGTACCTTAATTTTATCGATGCGTTTCTTATCCAATTACTGAACCAGTAAATATTGCAATCACATGTCCATGGATTGCCGGATAAATCTCTGAATAAATAAAAAAATGATTTAAGCGATTGTCCAACAGTCTTAAAATGGATTATGACTTTCTCATCCGACTTACAGTTGTTTCAAATAATTCAGCCCGTGAAATGTACCGTCTTTGAAAGTAGTCAGGGAATTTTGATTCAGTTTCCTATAATGTGAAATAAACATTTATAAAAATTGAAAACCAGGTAGAAGAAGAATAGAGTGAATAATTTTTTGTGAAAAATCTACATGAGTAGAATTTCGTATACATGCATATATGAGGATTTGCAAAGCATGAAGAGCTGAAATAAGGTATATAATAAAATAGCTGAAATAAATGAACTTACAGACGATCTAAAACCAGCAAATCATGAAATAAAGTTGTCTCCACTGCGCTTATTTTATTTGCTGATAAATCGCTGGCAAAGAAAAATAAGAAAGCATGAAAATTTTCTCACAGGCAAATAAGTAACACATTTTTTTTCCATATACAAAAAAAAAAAAAAAGGATAAAATCGATTTAACTCACAGTCGTTTCAGTCTTATTAATTGCCTGAAGGCATGTGTATCGATCGTTGTAATTTGATTCTTACTCAAATCTCTGTAAATAAAAATAAATTTCAAAAAAAGTGTAAATAATTTTAATCGCATAATTGAATTTATCAAACTTACAATCTTTCGAGATTTTGCAGCCCCTCGAAAGATCCTTCTTCCAAAGAGCTTATCTTGTTGGCTGATAAATTCAGTCGTCTTAAGTTGGTCAGATTCTTAAATATCTCAGCTTCGACCATGTAAATTTCATTCTTACTCAAATCCCTGCGTAATTAAAGACAGAAAGAGTGAATAATTATAATAACTTAGTGTAGGATGTTTTAGACCCAGTTTTTGTTTATAAATGGAAAAAAGAACTTTACAGTTGAACCAGCTCGACGCTAACTCCGTTAATATCAATTTCTTTAATGTCTTTAATGGCTTGTAAACGACTTTCACATCTGACTTTAAGCCATTCTGATTGAGCGCCAATCCGTCTGCAAGAACACGGCGAGCGGCAAGTGTTGCCGTTAACAAACTCCAAGGTATGAACCAAAATCCATAATAGAATTACAGCTCTCATTATAGCGGAGCTCCCGAGTCCTTTAAATCTCTATAAATATTAAGACAAATAGTAAGACGTTTAAAAAATGTATGAAGATTGAATATAAAAAGAAATAAAAGAAACAAGCTGAGTGAAAAGGACGTAAATTGATAAAGAAATTAATAATCTGTTTATAAAAGGTAGAAGAACCCTGTGTGAAGAGGTAGAGGGGGGATTAGCACCATATCAGTTTATAATGAGATGTGGAAAACGTGAGTGTGATCGAGAGTGAAGAACTAAGGTAGTGGGATGAATAGAGGCCGATTAAAGTTTGATAGAAGAATAGATGGAAATGAATATCGAATGAATGAATGAATGACATAAACAAAACATACCATTGTTATAGTCAGATGAATTCTTGTTATACATTATGGATATAGTAGTTTTTCTATGAAATATTGATAAGATGTTAAATCCAAATAAACTTACATACGGATACGGTCCAGCTTACTATTATTTCACATCTTAAATATACCGTAATATAAGATCATGATCTTCGATATCATCATAAGCTCACTGACACCCATGGTAATCATGGGCATCAATTTACATTTTACACGCTACCGTAGGTTGGCAGAGACGGCAAAAAATACTTAAGAACCAATAGGAAATGGGAATTATTTATTTCCTTTATGTTTATTGGTCGAATGACTTGTGCCAAGTACAACGCATGCGCAGACTTAGAATTCTTCATTCTTTTCTTTATTTGAGAAATATAGCAGACGACGATAATAATAATCCGTCTGCTTCTACTATAGTTAGAAAAAAGAATATAGAAAACGGTCTAAATTATCGCTTTGCATAGTTTAAAAAATCGAATAAATACAAGAAATGAATCTTAGAAAATTATTCGTCAATTTATTAAACCGCAGATCGCATTTCACGGACTTTATTAAGGTAGATGCAGATAAAAAAAATTAACCTAACCTCAATAGGCGTAAAATTGAAGAAAATCTCGCTGAACTTATTCCACAATATTCCCTAGAATGTTTCATCAGCGTCTAATATCAGCGTAGCTTTACCCGATCCGGAATACGACTACGACTACCTATGCGACGAGTCGAATAAGGGGTTAATATCCGCTAACATAAAGCGTAGAAAAGGTATCGGCGATATCAACAAGGTCCATGAACTCCTGAAAAATTCCGGCTCTAAAGAATCGTTGGATAAAGAACTGGAAAGGATACCAAATAACACAGACCCTGCTATACACGGGTACGATTCCAAGCCGCGTATTTTAAGGAGTTACGGATCGAAGCCAGAGTTCGATTACACGGCTAAAGATTTTACCGAATTATCAAAAAATCTGCGCATTATACGCACTGAAAATTTAGGAAATTTAACAGGGTCCAGAAGCTATATATTCATCGGAGATTTAGCTGATCTAGAAGAAGCTCTGATTTCATACACAGTCAATGAGCTGATAAATCGAGGATTCGAGCTCATATCTGTACCCGATATACTGCCTACATCGATTATAGAACGTTGTGGTATGATAATTGAAGGAGAAAGAAGCCAGATCTATTCTCTAGACGCTGTCCACAGCCAGGATAAGAGCTTATCAGGAACGGCTGAGATGTCAATAGCGGGTAAATTGGCCAGAGCTGAACTACCGCTGGATAAATTGCCGCTGAAATATGCGGCAGTTAGCAGATGCTACCGAGCTGAAGCCTCTAGCGTTGTTGAGGAACGGGGTATATTCAGGTAGGCTATTTTTCAGGGGTGTTTAGGCTCTTGCTTTACAATTTGCTGCGTTTTTACAGGGTGCATCAGTTCACTAAGGTGGAAATGTTCGCCTCGTGCAAACCGAGTCGTTCGTCTGATATGCTGGACGAACTTTTAGCCATTCAAGAATATCTGTTTAAAAATTTGGGCTTGCATTTTCATGTTCTGGATATGCCGCCGCATGAATTGGGTGCTCCGGCTTATAGGTATATTCGAAATACGAATTTAGATTCATGGTGATCGATCACAAAAAGCGATGTTCTTTCAGGAAATTTGATATCGAGGGGTGGATGCCTGGCAGAAAACAATTCGGGGAATTGTCAAGCTGTAGTAATTGCACAGATTATCAAGCCCGGAGACTCGGTATTAAGCACGAAACAAATGACAAGAAATTTTCGCATGTTCATACTCTGAATGGTACTGCGTGCGCCGTACCAAGAATGCTGATCGCTATTTGTGAAACGCATCAAACTCAGGATGGACGCATTAATATTCCTGATAAATTGTTACCTTATATGAAGGGAAAGACTGTTATTGATAAACAGGAGTTGGCTGAAATGAGATACGTCAAATACAAGCCTAGATTGAATTGAAATAGATTGTTTGGGAATTCGTCTTACTTAATTGCATCAAATTTGGGAATTCAAATAGTATACAATATTTTATGATCTGTTATAAGAGAAATACATAATTAGGCTGAGTCGAGATTGATAAATCAACTGTACAGAATTTTCATCCAATTCTCCTGATTTTTTTTAATATTTTTTTTATTCATCTACTGAAAAGACAAAGTAAAATGATATAACATATGGAAGTTTGATTCTTTTCTTTTCTCTCATATTCACATAATGAAATAGATTTGTCACATTCTCTGTTACAATAAAATACAAATTGTCTTCATAACGATTATCTAGCTAAATAATGAATGATAATTATCATTGCACTGTGTGTAGTCGAAAATGTATGCTATTTTATTATCGAAAAAAGGTCCACTACACAATTGAATGAAAAATGTTCATTTGGAATTCAAATTCATTATGTATACAAGCTTGTTACTATACAGTGAATATTCGTATCTGCGGGTCACTTGTTGAATGAATCTGTGTTCAATTCATTGTGAATTCATTGTCAAGCTTCAACAAGTGATCCGGAGATACGAATATTCACTGTATATGTAAAATGTAGAAAATTCTCGTTTACACGATATGATAAGAAAACAAAAAAAATTAGATAAAAATGAAAATTTCATCGTTGGTAATCATTATCATTTTTTTTACAATACGTTGTCATGAATTTTATACACTTTTACTATAGTAGTTTCTTAACTTTTCTTTATTTTTCATATAAAATTCACATGGCTTTGCTTTGCAGATTTTTTTTTTTTTTTTTTTTATCTATTAGGTAATTTTATTATAAATTCATTAGCCAATTGCATATTTCAGGTAAGTACATAAAATAACATGCTACCGAACGTCTAAGAAACTCAGATAGGTAAGAGACCTCGATGATTGGTGATCGAGGAATGATATATGGGTAAAATATATAAGTAGAAAAAATTACGCCGATTGGATGGAGAAAAAATAAATAAAAATGACAAAAAATGAAAAAAAAAAATTCTACTCAGAAATAGGTTGTGATTTTCAAGAACTTCCGAGAAATTAGATAAAATATAAAAAATAATAATAATTTTATTAAAAATTTCCGAATTTTTTTTTTTTCTTTGTTATAATTTCCAATTAGGAATTCAGGATTAACTGATATGAATTTTCATAATTAAACATCACCCGAGACAGTATTATATTTCTCTAAAACTAATACAATTATGCATTGTATACAAAGTAACAGACAGGGTTCCGAAAATCGTACGCACACAGGGATAACGTTTTTTGTTTTTTTTTTTCTTTTTTTAATACTTTTTTTTTTTTGTTGTTATTGTGTATATATTTTGTAGCGGAGTTATAAAAATGTAACACAAAATATTTCTTCTTAAAGTAATACAATTCAGAAATATTGCAGGTATACAATATTTCCCCAGGCTAATTTACCTACTAGTTTTATTTCAATTTCAATTTCAATTTCAATTTCAATTTCAATTTCAATTTCAAATTCAAATTCATTCATTTATCTTTTTTATTCTTTCATTTTCTTTACCTGTTTTATTTATTTGTTTTTTATTTTTTTCTTGTTTCAACAATTTATTCAATTCTCATATCGTTATACACACTGTTGCACTGTGTTTTGATGCTGACTTTGTGTTTGTTTTTGTTTTTTTTTAATTTCCCTTCACCGATTAGTTCATCTTCATCGAAGGTTCTAAAAGTTGAACAGAATACTGACACGCGCTTGTGTTCTGGCAATGATGTTTAATTTTAATTTTTTTTTTTTGTCTGAAAAGAAAATTAACAATATAATCAGTAATATTATTACTGTTTTCATATTTTAATTATTAACAATTGATATGTATATATTTACACCTTCTTTATCTATGAATAATTATCAAATGTACCAATTTTTTTTTCTCATTAATGATACTTAAACTCACATTTTTAATCTTCATCCTCTCCAGATTCAGACTCTTCTTCAGCATTTTGTAACCACTCGATGAATTTTTTCATTTGGTCCAAAAACAACATTTTTCCTTTTACTGAGTGACCCTCCTTGAACCACTTCAAGATCACTTCTTCCGACACGACGTCAGCTGTAAAAAAAAAAAAATAATACAAATTAGTATCTACATATATTAAACATTTTTGTTATTGTCATTGTATTCATACTCACTTTTGTAGAAAAGCAAGACAATCTTTTGGAAGACTTTCATAAAGTTCATGTTTTCGTAACAGAACTCTTGGACCTTTAGAAGCAAAGCTAATTCAGATCTGGCAGTGGATGTAAACGCACCGAATAACGGCGTGTAGGTCTTCAAATGTTTTAAAGCCTGTTCGGCGACAAGCTCTTCCTTTTTATTCCATTCAGCTTGACCCATCACTACTCCCCAAATCTGTAACAAATTAAAGATATATTTTAGTCTATTGATTCTTATCATTTTTCATGTTTATTTCAATCTATTTATTACTTACCAATCCGATAACTTCGTGTTCAGGGATGCAACTCTTCACCGCCATCTCTTTGAGATCTAATACAATATCCTTGATTGGTCTATTGTCCGCCAAATCGTCGAGTAATAATTGCTGTAAATCTCGTTTTGCTTCCTGACTAGCCTGCGCCTTATGCAACTTGACGATATCGGCTAAACCTACGGCCTCAAAAGCCGATCTGAAATGTTCTTCTGTCCTTTTGTTCGGTGGCACAAATTCCATCAGCCTACAAAAATAAGAGATAAATGATTAGAATTTTTAAAAAGATTATTTTTACATAGTTCTTTTATAATTGTTAGTGAAATTTGATGATTCTATTCACCTTCCTTCAATTCCTCCGCGTTTAAGGGCAGTCATCAAGCTAGGTAGTCCCTTTTCTTGCTTCCATGTAACACAAACCTCCATCAAAAAGTCGAGAGCTAGATTGTCTTTGACAAGATGTTCGTTAATTAACACAGAAAGAACAGTTGGTGGACAGGCACCATTCGATATCCAGAGTGCAGTCATTCTTGCTAATTTAACTCTTTCCTTTGCTGAAAATCCCTTCATGAATACCAAAACCTTTTTCATTTCTTCTTCGAACATTTTTTCCAAGTATTTGTAGCGTCGGGTCAATTTTATGAAAACCTGCAAATATAAAAATGGAAAAATATAAATATTAAATATCAAGGATAATTATGAAAAAAAAATGCGCAAGACAAGATTTATACTGAAATTGAGCTCAGTTTGAAATTTTTTTTCACACAATATAAGAGTTTCTTTTTTCAAAGATGTTCAAAACTGAAATCAAACAAAATGACGATGAAGTGATGGTTGTAAAAGAAGTTTATACTGAAATTTGAAGAGTTTGAGATTATTTTCATAGAGTAGAGTAAAAATGTTGTTTTTTAAGAGCTAGAATCTAAATGAATAAAAATCTCAATATAAAATAACAAAAGACCTGTTCGAAGTTTCGCATTCCGTCCATGTCTTCAGGCTGTTCAAATACGCAAGCGGTGGTTTTAACAGGTTTATCGCCATCTTGAGCGATGGAACCGCCCGGTACTAAGAGACCACCGGCAATAAGTATGTCAAAAAGAGCCTCTCCGTACCGGCGATAATCAAGTTTGGAACCAGCGACATCTAAATACTTGGAAATTGCTTCTAAGTCATTACCAGCCTTTTCCAGTCCAAGAAGGATCGCATCTCTAAACCCGGTCGGGTCGTACTTCTCTCTTTCATCTTTGAAGAGAAAAGATTAATTTTACTTGTTGATTAAATTTGTCCTTTTCTCTAAATTCTCAAGAATTTCTTCATGCTCTCATCTTAATTTATAAATTGAATAATGAAATTTTACGTCTTAGAAAAGAAAAAAAAAATAGTTTTCGAACAATTTTATACCTCTTTTTCTGGTCTTTATGCGTTGACCTGACAGCACTGGCTTTTCTATTTTCTGACTCATACAATTCCCTTCTGTAATGAGACAAAAAACACAACATCGGCTAATTATAGAATTGTAAAATTTCTGCCAAATATGAATCTTCGGTTTGGCTAGAACCGAACTGTGGGGCCTTATCTATGAACAATGAAAAAAGGGGAGAAAAAGAATGAGAAAGTAATCGTTTGCTTTTTTTTTTTGTTTATTTTTTTTTTATTTTCGAATTATAATATCCGCGATGTTATGCTTTTTCGAAGTCACTCTGTGTCTAGGATATTGCAATTATGTGCGTTGAGTGAATAATAAATTGAAGTAAAATATTATTATGATAATATGATATAGGTAACCACAACATGACTGCCATAAAATTGGAGTATATAAGTAAGTGAGTAAGTGTGTGTGATACGAATATGAATATGAATGTTATGATTATAGTAGAAGTAAATCGCATGAACGAGGTGATAATATAGAATGTGAATTTCTGAGGTATGATAGCCAAACAAAGGATAATATAAAAAAAAAAGAAAAAACAGGTATAATTTTCTGTAAATTAACCTTGGTGTAATTTAGATTCCCGACGAGAATATATCGCGTATTATATGAGGTATATTATTGCGTTGTAAGGTTACGAAGAATTAGTATAAATAAAAACGGGGAATCAAAGCCATTGTTATTATTGCTGGATCTGTAATGCTAACATAATTATTCCCGCACGTTTGGGCCGCCTTTTCTGCTGAGGTTAAGGTGCCTCGTGAATAATTCGATATTGTAATTATTCCGAGGTTTATAATCCACGGTAATGTTATTGGGGTATATTAGTTAGTGTATATCGTATATTATTGTAGTTTTACTTACTTTAATGCACGTAAAAACGTCGAACCGCTCCTTTCCAGGCGTGTGAGGTGTTTCAAGGAGGACTGCGTAAGTTGGGGTCAGCGAAATGGGAACAGGGGTACCCAATAACAGGCAACGTGTGGTACGACCGGAAATCAAAATGTCGAATAATCCGGAGTATAAAAATGTGTTTTATGGTCTTAAGCGGTTTTTATCATAACTTTAAATGACAAAATATCTTATCTTAATAAAATGACAATATAAGTGTTTATATTTAATACAAAAACAGCGGCCTTTGACGTAAAAAAAAAATAATCGTCACAATTCTTCGTAAAATCAACCAATCATCGCTAGATAGCGCTTCTAACAATGTTCAATAATACATTACCCGGTAAACCTGTTTCCGGTAGTCAAGTACTGCGCATCGTTATAGCGCAGAAATTGGGGAAATCGCTCGTGGGAATCCCCAAACTTGAAAAATAATTTCAATAATTATTAAATGAATTTGATATTCAATTTTAATGTATACCCGGCGAGGTTGATTCTGGCCCGGAAGGGATCGGGTTTGCGTTATAAATCATATACCAAACAGTTGAATCCGGGCCAGTATTAACCTCGCCATGTATATATGTAATGAATTTCTTATGTTTTCAATAAAATTTTTGTTAAAAGAAAAATGAATAAGCAAATTATCTCATTATTTATTAGATGTTAATTATTTTCATACTCCTTTAAATAGATTCTAAGACAAGTAGGGAGAATGCTATAATTTTTTAAGAATAAAAGTACTGGGAAAAGGGAAAAGGAATGAATATACTAGATAGATTTAGCTGTAATAGCATTTCGTTTATTTATTATTAGAAAATGTAATTCTAAACTTACGTATAATGGTAGTAATTATACAATGTTAATTGAAAGCGGAACACAATATGTAATTAATGATATAAAGAATTCTATATTTCGCCTATTATTATATGTTTTGAAGAAAGGTCTTATATTCTTCAACAACATTTATAAATACCTAGACTTAGGTGTTTCAAAAGTAATGAACAAATATTAAAATCAGCACCGTGCTCAAACTCGAAATAACATTGATATTTCCAGCGCTAGTGCAGCTCTCAACGTGAGCGAAAAGCTCTTTGTAAGCTAGTACTGCTCTTAAAGTTGAGTCGGTAGTTTCAAGTCCTGTTGTAGAATCCTTGAATAAAAGATTTCTGGTATTATTGAACGGACCATACACGTGAATCGGTCTCAAAGCGTCGGTGCGATATCCAAACCAATTTTCAATGCTTAATAAAGCCGAGACTGTGTTCGTTGTGTTGATAACTGATCTAGTATTTCGACCCATCACCTGTCAAAACGAAAACATCATTATTACTGAATGTTTATCACCCTACTTAGTCAAGCCGATGATCATTTTTGATGAATTAATCATATCTCGACGATAATTAGTATTCATTTATGATTCAAAGTGAAGTTTCACCTCACTGTCGATGGTTACAGAAAGGGAACACAGATCGTCTACGATAAATCCTGTGTAACTAGCCAAGCTACCATTCCTACATAAGACACGGAAGTGAGATCCGTTTATAACCCCGCTTGTAACGTACTCTGAAAGAAAAGAAATGATTCAATCAGTTAATTAATGAATTGAAAGTTTTCTTAAACGGCTAAAATCCACTTACCAAGAACGTTCTTAGCTTCGATAAAAGCAACGTCGCCAGCAGTGCTTCTTAGACATTCTAGAGCTCCTCTATCTCCGTAATAAATGTTGCTTGAATTTGCAGAGCAGCTTGTGTTTCCAGTCTCAACTGGACAAAGAGAGCATAGATTGGCGGCGGTCGTTTCAGCAGTAGTGTTACGATGATCTCTGTCTAATAATCCTGGGGTACAAGCGCCGGACACAAGATTAGAGATTTCAGATTTGTAGTCGCATGAATCAGAAATGATGTTATTCAAACGAGCAGCATTAACGAAACTGAGCCAAGCAATGCCACCGTATTCTGGGAAACAGACACCGCGTGACTTTATTGCGGCAAAACTTGAAACGTTGTAATTTGTTCCCTCGCGTACAACTGCTACAATTTTACTGTTCTTGTCTGTCTCAGTCTCGGTGTACATTACCGTAGACAAGTTGTAAACTCTGGAACAAGAGAAACAAAGTAACGTTGCAATCGTTGTTGTTTTTAATTACAGAGGTCAAAGTTGAGCTTCGATAAGGCGGCGACTTACGCCCTGGCTAGATGACCGTAGTTAGAATCAATGGTGATAACATCTGCGCTGTCGTTAGCTATATTGCGGAAACAATCGAATGTATTATTGGCCTGGTTGCAGGATAGGCTCGGTTGAATTCCATGAGTGATTGCCGCTTGGGCTATCCAATTGCACTTGTTTGTTTCTTCAGTGGTTATTGTACACCAGCGAATTGTATTGCCGCAAGTAGTAGTCGTGGTGGTAAGATCCCTTCCGGTTGAAAGAAAACTCGATAGACTTTGAGGAGTGGCTAAATATTCGACGACTGCATCTCGTTGCAGAATTGAATTCAACGCTGTTATCCAATCTTGTACACTTTCTGCAGCTGGATCTGGCGACAACCAAGTCCTCAGACTCGTCTGAAGAGCAGCAGCATTTTCACTAGAATTTAAACAATGCTTAATAGCGCTGTTATCATATTCAGAATTGAACGTTGTAAACGAAGGTAGATAGGGATGCAATGAAGAGATGGAAGATGGATTCTGATCCCTTAGAGCGTTCTCACCTTCTAGCTACGATCGAACTCCAAGGTTGTTTAACCCAGCTGCAAGGATGCATGGAATACAATTCGACAAGGGTAAAATCGCTACAGAGAAATCTGTACTGAGTTAAGCGTGGGTCTAAGTTATCAATACTAACATCGCTGGATATAATGGTACTGTTGATCTGGAATTCGATAAAATAATATAAACACCATTCAAGATCCTAGAATTTGTGGAAATTCAGTAATACATACATTGAAGTATTGATAAACATTATCCAATGCTACATAAGCCACGCTTCCTTTTCCTGCAAGCAAACAATCCAGAGCCCCAGTGTGACCGTTATTGTCAGTCCTGGTGTATCGGCATGAGGTCGTATTATCACAAGCTGCGCAGAGCTCGGGATACTTTAGTTCTGAAAATAATAAAAGAAATTGAAACCTGAATATGAAAATTTCGTGAATATTGAATGGCTTGACTGAATATCCAGACTATTTAGGCCCTCAGTTGTAATGGGGCATAAAATGAATCAGATTTAATAAATTGTATCGATTTTCTCAACTCCATTTCATTGTAAAAGTATGAATGCATAAATTATGCAATGGAATTTAAACTGAAGAGTATTATTACTGAATGAGAATGTTGAGGAATTTAAATTGGAATGATTATTGAATCTGTTGGACAAAATTGAGGAAGTTTACTCAATGCCGCATCCTGAGATGATTCAGCAACCCAATTTCCAGGTCTACAAGCAGTTCCGAAGTAATTCTTTAGGTTTAACGCCTCATTTTCAGCCGCTGATAGAGTAGTATCGCAGGTATTATTGTAGACTTTTTTTTCCAAATACTTAAGGATATTGTCGTTCCAAATTTGAGTCTGGCTGAAACCAGGATGGCAAAAACCACCCAGTTTCAAACTGTCCGGACTTCCGACAGTGAAGTTACTACGAACAACAGCGACGCTTTGGAACTCGAAGGTTTCTATAATAATGAGAGAATGAATATTCATATTATGTTTATAAATTAGAAAATAAACTTGAAAACAAAATTCTTTCTAGTTATAAAAGTACCATTTATTCTTGTCGTGTGTTTCAACTGAGCAATAGCTTGTATATTAGATGGATAAAATTTGTTGGCAAGCAGTGCTTCCTCAGCAGTAAAAACCCCAAAATCAGCTTCTCCTCGGTTTAGTCTTATCGCGCATTCTGAACTGTCTTCCACACGAATGCATGATATCAAACTATCGCCCCTCTGGAGTTGGATACAAGTACTTTCGCTGATTGTATTTCGCGGGGCGCATAGTCTAACTAAAATACAAAAAATCAAACTTATTAGTTGGAATTCTTTTGTTTTTCAAAAACAACAATATGACTCGCGTTCTGAAAGTGATTCAAGTGTTTTAATGTATATTATATATATACTGCGAGTTTCTCTAACGATGGAACGATTCGTGCGCCTGGGGGTAGGCAATTGAAGACACACTGCATTGAAATAACATGGGATGTATCTTCAATTGTCTGCCTGAAACTGCACGGATCGTTCCATCGTTAGAGAAATTCATGGTATATATATATATACGTATTTTTTCTTCTAGACCAATAAAAAAAAAAGCGCGGGGGAATATCACTACAATAAAAAAGGACAATTTCAATCCTCTAATTACGTTTTTTCTGTTATTCTTTGTTTTTTTTCTTCATTTCATATTGGAGAAATTTTTCTATACCTAGGGCGTTGTCGTGGCAGCGTAAAGATAAGCTCTGTCGCATTATCTTTTTTAATCTACAGTATAGATACGTGTATGTACTTAAAACGTGGTTCAATATATTATATATACTATATTATTATTATTATTATTATTATTTTTATTATTCTATATCAATAAATAATATAACTTTCAATTATTCATGAAGAATTATTGAACAATTTAACTCAAATAGAGAATTAATCGGTCTAAGAGTAGTTTTAAAATATTATTATAAAGACTATTATTATTCTATCATGCTGTCATTGGAGATAAAATTATTTAGTAATTACATATCAAATGAGGATAATTACCACGTTGAATATATCAGGAGTTAGGTTATGCCATTTCAAGCGCGTGATTTGGTCAGTTGATTAAATACATGTAGCCATATAGCGATAAAAATTTGTTGTAATAATTAAACGTGTATGACGTATGTTCAATGATTATTATCGTATTTGTGATAGATAATCCAAACTGATATGTGAGTGTGAAATATAATGAGTTAATTACTACCATTGTAAGGAGTTTAAAGAACTGACATGTGAAAAGTTAGAAAAATGAATTCCGAGAAGCAGACGACGACGTGATATTAGCTAATATGCAGACGAAATTTCTTTTGTTTTGATAATGCGGGAAATATATGAAACACGGTAATTTATGATATTCAAATTTATAGCATTTTCGACTTTTGACTGAGATGAGATTATAATACTAAAGAATATTTTTATTAATAATAATATCGCTTATCCGAATGCATTTTCATGAGTAAATCGATTTAAGGTCATCAGATTATTTATATTTGGGTCAAGTTATGAGTTGACTATAAAGTTTCGACCCGGAATTATAGAATTTGAATAATTATTACGTACGTCTTCGCGCGCTTTTTAGCATACAAATTGGGGATTTCCCGCCGATGAAGAGAGAGATAGAGAAACAGTATAATATCAATTATAATTCAACAGGTATTTCGCTGCCTCTACCAAGTCTGTTTTTTTTTTATCAAGCTCACTATTATTTGAACGCATTGAAATGTTACATTGAAAGTATATTGTAACATATATAAATGCACATTCGCGCAGTCTTGTAATTATAATGTAGATATATTATATACGTATATGAGTAAGGTGTGTGAAATCTTCTTAATTTCGATATCAGTTGTACGAAAAAAATACCGATTATAATGATGATAATAATACAGGTATCTGTAGGTACCTCAATTAAGCGAGTTACGCAAGGCATACATACATATATATATACATTTGGATATAGACATCATTTATCAATATAGATTACACAGCCGACGCAAGGCTCTGCAGTGAAAAAAATGATAAAACTTCGTTGTAATTAACGTTATATATATGATATATATCTTATAACGTTCTTATGAAATCAAAATTAATAATAGCTGATCGTAAGCGTTTACACAGATATTTCATTTATATTATAAATCTATAACTGTGCACATTATATACATATTCTGATAATTATATTAAATTATTAAATTATTGAAAAAAATATTTACGCTATTACATTCAATTTCACATATTCCTATTCATAGGTATATTACACATATCGATCACATGACTAATTACATCTATATAGTCGATT
This sequence comes from Tenthredo notha, assembly GCA_914767705.2. Classification (NCBI taxonomy): domain Eukaryota; kingdom Metazoa; phylum Arthropoda; class Insecta; order Hymenoptera; family Tenthredinidae; genus Tenthredo; species Tenthredo notha. Next base: position 21,677,688 of record OU611908.1, on the reverse strand, counting down.
GAAGAACTAAATCAGATATTCTTCATCGATATAATTAATAAATTTTCAATAATGAGAAAAAAAAATTCAACTTATAGAAATTGGGGGAAAAAAAGGAGAAAATGAGAAATTAAAAAGGCTTAAAATTGTTTGAATAATTGTAAATGAACTTACATCTATCTTGGGCGGCGACGGCGCCGAAGAACAGCAAAGCGATGTACACAGCTCTCATCCTTAAGGGGATTTGGATTTCAGAATAACTGAAAACCTTTCTGGAGCCGTAGGTACGACGCTTAACCCGCTACTAAAATCGAGCGTTTTTACTGCTGACCGTTTTAAAACTAGGTGTGCCGAGCACTTCTTCACCTTTGAGGTAAAATGACGATAACACGGCTCACACAACTGAACAAGAGGCGTGTACTTATAACTCCGTGTGTAACATGCCTATCGATAGATAAAAATTCACGTTGCGATTCGCGCTCGTATACCGCTACTCCTCTATAATAACGTGTATATATTCATAGAAACCTATATCTGATTGACGAAGCATTTTTCACCGTAAATTTCATGACTATGAAATAATAATCTCGCTATCTATATTTCCGGAAGTTTCGCAGTTCTTTCGATTCTCTCTATATATACCCTTATAAATGCATAATTGTAATTGATAATCGTATTTAACGTCATGGTGCAATTACAAGACATTATATCATATATTCATCATTTTTTATTTTCATATTCTAATCATTCAGTGGATACACTCATTAACGAATGTATAAAACGACGATTGATCATTTATTCGATATACTGAAGCACGTATATTATTGCGTGAGTAGTATATCAGATCTATGTGAACTCGATTTTGAGAAAAACTGATTCATGTAGATAGTTGAGACTTTTTTTCCTTGGAGACATGTTTAAATTGCAAGAAAAATGCATTCAAATTTAAAAAAATGGAATAATGAATGAGAAAAAAAAAAAAATATCCACATGTAACACCGATCTTTATTAGTGCCCGATAATTATAGATTAGTTTATCTGGAGTTCAGATTTGACCCTTTTTTTCGAAAACTAATCGCTCCACCGCACCAGGGATCAAATAATTGGGTTCTATGTTAAAACAAAACGCTTTGGATACCGATACTCAAAGTGCGACTACTTTTTGGCGATTTATCTGCTCCGAAAAGTATCGCGCTTATGTCTTATAAGTTACGATAAAGATTCGTTATTTCGTATAAAAGAAAAATTCCTTTTATAGACTCGCTGTATAGAGATAAGAGAAAAGTCAATAATTACACGTGACGATTAGTAATAGAAATGATGACTGTAGGTATACATTTCCTCAGGATTATGATGCGATCAAAAATCCTACTAGATAATGATAAGAGAAAAAAAATATACATGTATGTTTTGTTTTTTACTTAACAAAAGCTCAATATACTCTCTTTCCTATTGTCATACACTATAGTCCTATATTATTATAGTCTTTGAATGGGTCAGTACTAACGTTGCAGGTTTATAATATATGTAATTATGAATTAAGTGACTTCCGGGTTTCTATATAAGATTTTCAACGCATCGTGCAATGACTAAATCTCACGCATTAACTTTCTTAACAATATAAGAAATATATAAGCCTGTTGCAACCACGAAGAACTTTCAAACTGATAGAAAATGTTCGTACTATTGCTGGCAATTTTTAGCTCCGTTACTCTTGGTAAGATAAATTTTAAATCGATGATTTATACCGGATTGCGATGTAAAATAAAATTATACAATTCGTTAAAAAGTAGCGGGTGTATATTAATGTTAGCCGATCGTGACCTTCGTATATTTATACGTATTGAATGATCAACATTAGGAAAAAAAAAGTTCGAATTCGCGCAATTTGTACAATTCTTGAGGCAGATGCAACTCTCGCGGCAACTGTATCAATATTTGATGTATAATATCACCGATAACACGATATAATCGTCAATTCGTGACATCATTTGTCCTCGTTCAAGCTTACAACGTTAAAGAGTCACCGGAAGGATCGTCGTCGTTCGTCTGTGTTGATGGATCAGAAATACTTCTGTCACGTGTTTGCGATGGAATACCCGATTGCCAAGATGTTTCTGACGAAACTCAAAAACTCTGTCGTCACGTCGTGTAAGATATCCGTATATACATACATATATAACGAGAAAGAAAATAGAAAATAAAAAGGCATGATGTCACGCAGTTCTGATAATCGAAACGTTCTTTCGATCCGAATTTCATAGATGTCCAATTTCCATGTTTCGTTGTGCATACGGAGCCTGTATTCCTCGAAAGTCACGTTGTGACGGTGTTCAAAATTGCGCAGACGTTAGCGACGAATTCCGTTGCGACGTCGCCGATATTTGCACCGATCGAGAGTTCCAATGCGTTAAATCTTCAGGATGTATTCCACTGAGAGCTCTCTGCAATGGATATGTCGATTGCGATGACGGTAGTGACGAAAACGCTGTAACTTGCCAGGGCCACGCTTGTCCTACGCACACATATCATTGTTCTTACGGCGGATGTGTTCACCAGGAAGTTATCTGCGATGGTGCTAAAGACTGCATCGATGGAACCGACGAAGACCCGGTTACTTGCGCCGCGATGCATTGCCGAGGTTCCGAATGCGAAAAATACAAATGCAGGTAAGAATTGTGGTACTATTATCGCACTGCATGTAGTAATCCAAGTCCGAAAAAAAATCACATTCCATAATTTTTCTTTCTAAAATTCCTGCTGCATATAGTTCCGACGAATTTTCTTGCGAAAGTGGAGGCCAGTGCATTCCGAATAAGAAAATTTGCGACGGTATTCACCAGTGCAGAGATGGGTCTGACGAGAGTTCAATACTCTGCAGTGACTTCTCGTGAGTACAATAATTGGGTTTCAATTTGTTTGCTTATTCAGAAAATTAACTTGAGGTCGCAATTGTCCCACGATTTTTTCTTTTTTTTTTTTTTCATTGAATTGCTGCAGCTGTCCTTCAGGATCATTCCGTTGTTCTTACGGCGGTTGTATATCAGAAACTAAGAAATGTAACTTTGAACAAAACTGCCACGATTGGAGCGACGAAGACGAGTCAATATGCGGTATCAGTTTGCCAGAAGGAGCCTGTCGTTTGCCATCCCCAAAACCTGATACACACTACAGTGTTTTAGGATGTCCTGATTGTCGTCCTGGCGAGGTTGTCGCCGAATTAACGAAGCTAGAATATTCATGCGACGTTAAAAGATCTTTGGAGGGATCCAGTGACATATACTGCGAAGATAACAAATGGATACCTTCGGTTCCAACGTGTCCCACGAGTTTGTAAAGCAGTATAACGAATATGCTCAATGAAATAGTTGATCATTTTGACTAATCCACGAAGCTTATATGTAGTTTAATCAATTCCTAGATATCAGCCGAATTACTTGTCCACCGTTAATCGCAAACGGTGCGATAAAACGTTGCGAAGTAAAATGGGGCCCTCACGAAGGGTGGATATCTTGCGATAACCCGGTCCCAGTTGGGACTCGCGCTTCTTTGGAATGTCCAATGTATTACGAGCCCGAATTCGGAGCACCGTTCACAACATGTTTGCACGACGGTACATGGAGTCGAAGGCCACTCAGTTGTAAACCGGTATGTGGAAACCGGGATTTATCAGGTATCGACAAACATTACTCTCAAAAAAATTGTCTGATTAGTAATGGAACTCGTCTCGAAGCCTTCCGTTACTTATAGGACTGACGCTGGTGGTAAACGGCTGGGAAGCATCTCGAAATGATCCTCTTCCATGGCACGCTGCATTGTTTTCTTTCGAGGATGGAAACTTGCAATTTTTTTGCGGAGGAACACTACTTGGAGAACAATTAGTCCTCACTGCCGGTCATTGCGTATGGAAAAGCGATGCTGATCTGTTGAAAATTGTACTCGGTGGTTATTCGAGTGACTTTAACAGCCATGACGAAAACGTGCAGATTTTTGGCGTGAAAAATATCGAATTGCAATATTCTTATCAAGATCACGAAGGCAACTATGGATCGGACTTGGCTATTCTTGTCCTCGATAAACCAGCGACAATTAATTCTATGGTCAGACCAGCTTGCATAGATTGGAAAAACGCTAATGATATTGTGCACAGAAACGGAGACATCGGTCTAGTTAGTGGTATGAGTAATTAATCAACAGACAAATATAAGCCAGGTAAATACATCGTCTGGAGTAAAAAGATAACAACAGGTTTTTCTCAGGTATGGGTATAACGGAAAATGACACGTTTAGTTCAACCCTGAGGGTAACGTCCGTGCAGATAGTGTCGGATGATAAATGTCGCGAGAAACAGAAGAGGGATTTTCGAAAGTATATAACTTATACCTCGTTTTGTGGAGGCTGGGGAAACGGCACTGGGGTTTGTAACGGAGACAGTGGTGGTGGTTTGGTTTTACTAAAACCCAATTCTACGGTTTGGGAGGTACATGGTGTTGTTTCAATCAGCCCAAGGCGTTTGGGAACGAGCTTTTGCGACACGAATTTTTACACTATATTCACAAAGGTCAGAATTCCATAAAATTCATTGGTAATTATCTGTACATATAAGCGATTTCGAGAATGTTATACTACAACAAGTAATTTATCTGATTATGATAAATTGGAAAAAGCTATTCTTATATAGGTAGTTCATTTTTCATTTTACATTTTTGTTTCTCTACAGGTTTCGGCGTATGCTGCATGGATTAAAGAATTCATGGAGAATATACCTATTGTTGGTCCGCCGAATTCATCAGCTCTACCAAATCACGATAATATTGGATGATTTTGATTTAAATTGCAGGAGCATTATAAGGCAATGATATATGATGATAGTTTCGTTAAGTTATTGAAAATTATGAATTTTAAATAAATTTAGTATTCATGGTGAATAAATGATTGATAAGTGATGAAATTTGTCGTTCGTATTATTTTCATGTGTGCATGGTAATAGGTATACACATACAGGGTGATATTTCAGGGGATATCGCGGTACCGCAAGTCTCGGACCGTCAGGCGGCTGATAAACATGTTTATCAGCATGTATACGGGAAATTATCAGGTTCGCCGCTCGACTATTAGGTAGGTATAGTATAAGTCGAAATTCGATCAACACGATCGTAGCCACAGATCGTAGATGAGAAATTGAAAGAACAGAAAAATCCGCGGCTCAATTTTTCCACGGAATCCACGGAAGAAATTTTCTACCAAAATCGACCTCGAACGGACGCCAGATCCTTCAATTCACCTTTGAATCTAATTCGGATCGACGAAAAGTATCGATGTTCGGCCTTTTCTTGAAGGGCGTGAGACGCCCTTTCGTTTGATAACAAGTTCATACCCCTAGGACCAATAAATCGCGAATTTTGAGGCGAAAAAGAGATTTTCATTTCCCGTTCGCGTATCCGCGGGGAATTGGATGTAGACCGGCCTTTACTGTACATACACGCAATACATGGAAACGTTTTTCAGTTTCGGTTCTACATGGGACGCCAGCCTCAGGGACGTGGTCACAAAATTACGTCCCGGTCCCTGAGTGATTAATCTCAGGGACGTGTGAAGCAATTTGTCAAACGGAAAAGTTCCAAAATTTGGCTGTGATTGAGAATAAAAACCGACTCTAAAGAGATTCTGCACTTTTCTCTCTGATTTCTCAATAATCATACATAAAGGAGATGAGATATCAATTTTACCGTCCCAAATCAAATGATGACCTGTCCGATTTCTCATATAAGAAGATGCTGTGGATTGACGCTTACAGTTGAAATGTTTTCAGATTTTCTATAAATATCTTAGAAAGTATAATAATGATGTCTCTTGGACTCACGTTTGACTCCAGATAATGTCCGCATCCAATTCTTTCCGTCGTACAACTCGAGTATCCTCTGCGCCAACACTTTCCTCGCATGCTTACTTCGTATAGTGTATTATGTTGTGTGCAGATTTCGTCGGATCCGCAACTAAATCTCCATCGCCATCGGCTCATCTGAAAACAAATTGATTCCTCACTGTAGAAATTAAAGATAATAGAATAGAATAGAATAGAATAGTGTTTATTATGCCGGGGCCCATGCAGGCCAAAGGGCAAATTGAAGATTACAGAATATGGGATTTAAACATTACAGTATAAGACAGTCGATGCAGCAAAAAATATATATAGCAAGTAAACATACTCAGGTTGTGACAGGGATAAAGAAATAATAAGCTAAATAACAACAAATGGTGATCATAACAGACTCAATTATAGGAACAATCACATTAATGCTCCAATAATACTGATGGTGACGCGGGCGAACACAAGCTAGAAAAATAGAAGAACATAGAAAATAGAAATAAAATGATTAGATGCGAGCAAGACATCGCAGATGTCACCACAACACACCACCCGCCGCAGCAAGTTCTATACAGCAGCCCTCAGACTTCAATAGGTGCGCCAGGAGCCTCATTTTAAAGACTTTCAAGGAAGAAGCTGAGACTAAGTGAGCCCGGGAAACTATTCCAGAAGTGAATTGCTGATAGCGCGAAAGAGTTTTGATAGACTGATGTACGACAGGTAGGAATAACAAACGCTGTCGAGTTTACCAGACTCTCTAGTCTGGATGAGCGACGGATGCCTGCGGATCAACATCTACAAAAAATTCACGCAAGTACTGCGAACAAGAGGTCAGTAGAACCTGAAACAGGACCGAGCCAATAAAGTACAGCCTCTGATTTACAACCGACAACCACTTTAGCTTATGCCTATAGGAGTGTGATGTGCACATCTTTTCTCAAGCGAAAAATAAACCTGATCCCGCAGTTTACTAGCCTGTGTAATTTCAAATTCAAATAACCTGTGGCGTTACGAAACACCAGACCACAGTAGTCTTCTTCTTCCCTTTTGGCTATATCCCTTTTTTAGCTTAAGCTAGGGCAAGTGCCAATACCACAGTAGTCAAGGTGCGGTACGATAAGAACATAGACTAGCGTGGACTTCACTTGGGGAGAGAGGAGCTCACTGAGATGCTTAAGCCTATGCAGCGCCGCATGGACTCTTTTAGAAACCAGCGCAATATGAGCATTCCAGGAAAGATGAGCGGCAACCATTTCCCCAGGATTGCGAACCGTATCGACCTAGGGAACGACCATGCCCTATAGCGATATGACGACAGCTGTTTTTATACTTTTCTTTCAAAATTCGTTTTCCAAGCGTGGAAAAGTACTATAGTAATGAAACAGTGCCTACTGTTGAATTGGACTTTGTTATTGAAGAAAATAAAAGTTATTGAATTTAGAACTAGTGTTCTGTATTTCCTAGACTCACCCTTCGCTACGATATACAAGTATAAAACGCATCGCGTGAATATTAGTATTTACCTTCAGATATATTATTATTAGGGCATTTGTATCCCATTCCTGGCTACCCGGTGGAACAGAATAGAATAGAATATAGAATAGAATAGAATATTTATTTATTGAGCGCTCTGGGACAGGTCCCCTCAAGCGCTGACTCATCGGGTACTATTGCCGTTGTTTTGTACATATGGTAGTGATACATTAGTATCCTAATCGTGCTAGTGTTATTATAAAATTAATTAGTTAATTAAACTACTTGCTAAAATCTAGGACTAGATATGTTATTTATTTACTATTTGTGTAGGTGTTATGGAATTTAGTGTGTGTGAATGTACGCGTGTGTGTGTGCATCCTATGTGTAGGCCTATACGGCTAGCTGAGGCTGAGTGAGGTGGATTAAACGTGCCATGGAGACCTCCTTAGCAAGTCCTGGCATTTGCCCTATGTCCGCAGGAAAAACCATGGCCCAAAGAACCTGGGGAAGGACTTTATATCTCGGTGACTAGATTAGATTATTGCACAGCGTTCTCTTGAATCTGACTAGAGAGTACATAATTGTATAGTGGGTGTTTAAAAGTGACCACAGATTGGCAGTTTCGAATTATTGGATAAACATGATTATTTAATTCAAACGATTGTAGATGCGATCGTCATACGTGTAATATATTACGCGTAGCACTGACGTAAGGTACACGACACACGTACACGTAACAGACAACATAAACCATCAAATGTTCATTAATCAGCTACAAGATGCACAAGATCGATAATACAGATTAATAATATTCATTTCTACTCATAAACGCAATAATAACGGATCAACTAACGATGGCAGGAATAAAAGAGGAAGGAGGAGGCCACCCACCCTCCCACTTCCTCCCCCTTCCTCCAAGAATAATAATACAGCTTACGAGTTATAAACCTAATGATATCGGATGAAATAACAATGTGAGCGATAGAAGAGGAAGGGGGGGGGCCACCCACCCTCCCACTTCCTCCCCTTCCGCCGGGATCAATACAGATCCAAAATACTTACAAATACGAGCTACGACTACGTAATAATAATAATTAAAGCTAGAGAATTCAACCGCGTCCGCGATCAAAAAAAAACGGCCTTGCACCCCTAGAGGGGCGCGGAGGGAATGGGGGATAAAAAAAAAACCCCATCCCCTCCTGCCGCCCCTCCAGGGGTGCAAGGCCTCCGTATGTACATAATGTATCATACGTAAAATATAATAATTTATTCATCGATTCGGGAAATTCATTCTATGAGCTAATTACATTCATCATACATCCTTATACTACATAATTACAGAATCTAATGTGTATCTATAATGTGAATTTATGCCTATTGTAATTATCAGCTAGATATTACTCTGCGTGTCTAATTATATTTTACATAACATGTTATGTCAAGTACAATAACATTAAATTCATGACAGTGCGGAGAGCACAAAATTATATAAACTATAAACTATAAACTATAAACTATACAAAATATACTATATGGTAGTCACATTCTAGATACACATCATATACTGTATTGTATATACTATATAGTATACCATATACTATATAGTATATACCATATACTCTAATTAAACTAGTTCGCTGAAGCAGCCGGCGACATTCCCACGCTGTCCTTGTGGTGCGGCATCTTGAAGAAAATTTTGGGTCCTTCCTCTGGAAGAATCTTCAGAGTTTTTCCGGGTGTTCGACGCTGTGTGTAAAGAAATCCATTCCCCGGCTCGCCCGATATCATCCTGTGGACCAATTTCATATTTTTATACAAAGCTAGTTTGCAGAGGAACAAAGACCAAAAAATACAATTAGTATAATATCGTGTCGATCATGAGTTATAATATTTGTATTACGAATGTATTCGGGGCTCATGCTCCTTTAAACCGGTTCAACAGAGCTATTGTTGTCCATGCGACACGTTCTTCAATCTTTTTTGTTTCATTCACTTGTGCCTGATTTCATTTCGACTTTATGCTTTCTTTGGTTTGATGTTTATGTTTGTGGTATTTCGTTTTACGTCATTTTAGTTCGTGGCGTGTCATTTTATATCGCGTTGCTTGTAGGCTTTGCATTGCGTTATAGACACTACTAATTTTTTAAGATCTTCTAATATCAATTGTATTTGCATTCGTTATCTTTATCTGAATCGGGATTCAAGTTTCGGTTACGTATACAGACTTCATAAATTGATAAATCATTTGTGAATTAAAATAGGGAAAAGACACGTTACCTGATATTAATAAGGTGGAGTAGCATCTTATCCCCGAAAGTTGACCGGTGAAAAAATATGTGATGTAGCGATGGCATGTATCTCACAGATCGTAGTACATAGATCGCGAAAAATATCAGCCTTCCTTCCCGAAATACGTATGTGCCTACAAACGAATCAGTAGTCCAATTATATCGACACAAAGATCGAATAGGAGTAGTTTATAGTTGTACGAGATGAATGACTGGTCAGCACTGTTCGAACCAGAGGCGTAAATGACTGCTCGTTAGTTATCTGTGGAAAGTATGATCTAGAAAATCTAACGACGAGTGAAGAAACCGATAAAAAGAAAAAAGAAAAAAAAAATTTCCCATACCTCCAACGTGCCCTAGACCAGCCTGTACGAAGAGTCCGTAGTTGTAGTCAAACTGTCAATGCAGTGCGGCAGCTATAGCTGCAGCACGTGGCCCATCGTTCTAAATACATCATATTTGCATCCGTGTACTAAAAAAATGACCGCACCAAGTTAAAACTATTGGGTTTTCGGTTGAACACGGCATAACTCGAGTACAGTTACGGTTTGGTATTATTAACGAACGTACGAAAAGGTGAGCATAAATACGTCGAGCTATACGGGTCTTGCGACCGGCGGTACGTCCGCTCAGCGCCTGGTCCGAGAGCAGACTGACGTCAATGGTAGTGCCGGCAATGAGGTAAACACGGGTGACGGGGGGAAGAATTAGGCTTACTGAGATCCGTAAACAACACGAGCCAGCCATTGAAGATGGAAAAATCAAGCCATTGAAGATGCCAAATCAAGTGGCATCGCCTAACGAAGATCATGAATTTCACGAGTCGTCTGCGTCTTCTGTAGGCTCATCTTCTTCGTTTATAATTCCTTCTGCTTCCCTGAGCCATCTCCCTCCTATTCTCCAAGAGACAGAGTAACAGGCGGGCGTTGCGCGTTCAATATATATCTTATTGAATAAATATTACATGTCAATTCCGAGATGCTACATATTTTATCCGAAATCGGATTTCTGCAAGCAATTGGAACTTTTAACAAAGCGGTTTTAAAAGGTAGGCTAACGGGAAACGCCTGATTTGAGCAGATCAACCATCGAAGATTGGGTTCTTTTCATTTCGTGGGAATAACTTCTGAACCAGTTGAAATCGGGGGGTATGTCTCTGGATTTGTTGTGAGGAATTGGCCAAAAACCAAAATCTCGCATGGCACTAAAATCGGTAATTCATGCGCAGAAAAGTGTCCCGGATGAGCGAGAATACCCCATATGTAGTATCCAATGCGTGTTTATGTTTATGTTTATGCATGCATTAGTGGTCCTCAAAAGAAAGCTAAAACCTTAGAAGAATTTGTTTTTCTGTATTTTGAAACGATTGTGAGGTGGACGTTGAAAGTTGAATAAACAATTTTAAGGACCACTCTAATTTGCATGTATGTATGTATGTATGTATGTATGAATGTATGTTGGGCAGCAGGCTGAACTAAACCGTGTTGAATTTCGTTTATACTATAATAATGTATATTTAAGGATCTATTTTTTTTTTGTATGTTTTTTTTTTTGTTTGTTACAATAATATATTCATAATAATATTAATATTAATAATAACTATGCAATCTTATACGGTATTATTTAATGATATCTTCATGTACATCATTCACATAGTTCACAGCTGACTGACTTTATGTAATAGTTCATAATTATGTAGTCCGGTTGTTTATTTTTTTTACTTTTTTTTTTAATTTTATTATTTTTAATTTTTTTTTTGTTTTTCTTTATATATTAACGGATTAAATTTAATTTAGCTTCAGGTTTCCTAATTCTAACTCTCATTGTCAGTATTACCCGCCACACCGCCCACAGCATTGCCACAAACAGGTTTTAAGGCCGCAGTCCACATTTACACTACACTCTTTGTGGCCAATACAAACTTTGATATAAGTAGGTAATATTGGAATAAAACACGCCGATAAAAAAAGAAAAAAAAAACTTGGATATTCCAACAAATGGAAGCATACCAATAATAAACTACGCGTCAATTAACATTGAAACTTACTTTTACCGTATCTACAAGTATACTACCACGTGGCTCCCTATTTATGAATAACATTAAAAATACTTTTTTCTTCCTTCATTCATAATTATAACTATACAGTTTTATTTTATTCTCAATTATTAGTTACAAATTAAATCCCTTTTAAAATAATGAAATGTATTCGATACGCCGTTTTTGTTTGTTTTGTTTAACTTTGTGCAAAATTCAAGAAGCAAGTTTTTTTTTCAAATGAATAATTGTGTAACAAAAATCTTCTGTATAGATTAATTATACTTTTATAATCGTTAAACTTGCTTCTTATGTCAGTTGCGAGGACTGTGCCAATGTAATTATTGATAAAATATATAAGCAGTTTGCTTCTTTTTTTTTTTTTTATCGATAATTACTATAATACGGATGTTAGTAATAAGATAATAGAAATTTTTTTAATTAAGTAACGCTGATTGTATATAGGCACTATAGGCAACGTGTACAAAAAAATAGCAATGAACAATACTATTTTCAAAAGACGTCGACAATCCGCTTACCAAATTATCAATAATATTGTTGAAATACTTTTAGCAATCTTTAATTACAAGAAAAGTAAAAAAATAGCATTTCATCGGGGGGGGGGGGGGGGGGGGGGGGGGGGGGGGGGGAAGTAGAGGTACCGGAGGGCATAATAAAAAAAAGATGTAAAAAGGAAGGCTTCTCTACTTAAGACTTAAAACTTTCAAATAGCTAATAAATTATATCTATAAAAAGAAAAAAACACGCCCTTAAATATAAAGACAAATTTCCAAGGGTACACATAGAGTAGAAAATAACTTGATGAATAATTAAAGTCGTGAAAAAACGATATATAACAGATTAAGACTAACATCGATATTGATATACACTATATATTGTTACGAAATAATCAGAAGTTAAAAAATATTTGGGAAAAAAAAAAAATAAAAAATAGGAAGCCAACTCTAGCTGCAGGGACTCTGTAATACGTAGTAATTTAATTTTATAGTTATCATATACTTTGCTTAGGTATACTAAAAGGTAATTCCATCACAAGTCAATAGTTACACTCACACTCGCGCAGTCAAGCATTTGGCGGGTAATAATTGAGGGTTTGATCGAACCTAGCTAATAGGAAACCGAGCCACTACGAAGTCATCATGTCACTGACTGAATTTGCTGACATATTGGGTCCCTTTAGGGAGTCGTTTATATCTCTCCTGAACATCGATAGATTCTGGGTAAACCTGGAAATAAAATACACACAAGCGTTAACTCAATTCAAAGATTTGAGAAAGAAATGGGAATTTTATACAAATTTCTATTTTTTAGGATAACTCATGATGTTCTAATTATAAAGAGTAGTTCTCTAGATACTATCAAAGAATTTCATCCACTGAAATATCAAGAATTGTGAAAATCGGTTCGAAGTTTGATTGAATATTAGAAATCGAATGATTTACCTATCTCTGTTTTTGGTGAGTAGATTTCGCTCGATACCATCCATCAAGTTTTCGAACCACTGCGCCATGGCACCCTGTTTGTCGACCGGTTGACTCCTAATGATGTTTTCTCGCAATTGGTTGAAATACTGAAAATTAAGAAAGATTTATTTGATCTATTTATGAAGATTGTAAGATTAGATGTTATACGGTATATCTCACCTCCTCATTTAAAAGTATTAAACCCAATAGAGGCCTGGACATGCTCCATTGATTTCTACAATCTTCAAACATTATTACATTTAATACTGTACTTAGTATTTGCTGAAGAATACCAGGGTGCTGTTCTAGAACTTGTAAAAAAAGTTCTCCGCCACCTGGTACAGAGGCATTCTTCTTACCGGGATAAACGCCTGCTATAATCAAAAGGGGAGATTGATTATCAGCTAAGAATATGAGTATGGGAAATTAGAAACATGTATGTATGTCAAATACGCTCTTTCCCTTACCTTTTTGATACAGTTGTTTGAACAAGTATGTAACAATATGATCCAGCGTTGCACAGCAACCAGTGCAAACCATAGTGTCTGTAAAAGAATCAAAGCTCTTATGTGAGAAATGTAATGATAGCTAAATGACCACTGTCGGCTCAAAAAGGTTTGGCCCCTCTGTTTGAGTGATCATAACTTCTACAGAAAAATTGATAGAGCATCGAGACAGGAAAAATCGTAAAGCGCCAAGTCTTTTACGTCTGATCGTTGTTCACAAATTTCTGTGTTAAAATCGTGAAAACCGTAATGATCTCCGAAAAGTTGAAAAACGTAGTTTTTTCGGAGTCCATCGCCGTACGTCAACTTTAACTCGTCACCGTTTGTCTAAACTAAGTGTAAAAAATCTGTAAAAATTCAGAAATATTTCCTGAAAATTAACGAACATGATAGCGTTTGGTAATTTCAAAAATATTCATAAACCTGGACGCCAGGTGCAAAAAGGTCCAATGGTGCGATTTTCGGAACGGATTGGTACCGGCGAACCTGAGGTAGCTCAAAATTTTCGTCAAGGTATACACTTGCTGATTCCGTAATCAGCTTTTAGTTCGCAAGAGTCAACTTCCAGTAATCGACTTCAACAATTTTTCAAATTTGCGCGGGGCCGCGCGTGTCCCAGCCGCGATATTCGTTGCTGCATTTCCCTCCTGCCGCGCCTGTCGCAGACTCAATTGTTAATGCAACTAACAATGTAAAGGCAGCGACAAATATCGCAGCTTGGACACACGCGGCCCCGCGCGACTTTGAAAAATTGTTGACGTCGATTACTGGAAGTTGACTCTTGCAAGCCAAAAACTGATTACGGAATCAAGAAGTGTATATCTCGACGAAAATTTTGGGCTAGCTCAGGTACGCCGGTACCAATCTGTTCCACAAATCGCACCATTGGACCTTTTTGCACCTGGCGTCCAGGTTTTTTGAATACTTTTGAAATTACCAAACGCTATCATGCCTGTCAATGTTCAGGGAATATTTCTGAATTTTTACAGATTTTTGAAACTTAGGTCAGACAAACGGTGACGAGTTTAAGTTGACGTACGACGATGGACTCCGAAAAACGACGTTTTTTAACTTTTCGGAGATCATTACGGTTTCTAAGATTCTGATACAGAAATCTGTGAATAACTATCAGACGGAGAAAACTTGGCGCTTTACAATTTTTTCAGACTCGATTTTTCAGACTCCGTCAATTTTTCTGTAGAAGTCATGATCACTCAAACGGAGGGGCCAAACCTTTTTGCGCCGACAGTAAGTAAACAAACAAATATACAGAAACAATAAAACCAAGATCACAAGTCACAAAGCAAATAGGCACCTACCTTAGCGTTAAATCTATCAAACAAATATTGAACTAAAAGATATTTTCGACTTTTGATACTGGAAGACAAATTTATATTCTTATGTTTAGTGCATGGTGCTGTAAATGGTGATTTTAAGAGATTAATTTATGTGCCTTTTCAGTTTTAAAGACAACTATTCAATGATTTTACAATTAACAATGAAATCGTTAAGCAAAGTTGATATGCTTTGTAGACTTAGACTTAGGAAATCTATGTATCATGCTATTTCTATGAGTATATTAGTAATCTGGTAACTAAGTTAATAAGGTAACAAAAATTGATTAAACATAAAGAGTAGGGTGGCGCAAAAAAACCGACTATTTTTTTTTTGCCACCCTAATAAAGAGTAACGATGTTAGTTGAAAAAAATGTCAGCTGTGCGGCTGACTACATGTGCTAGACCCAGTATTATTATTACTTATTGCAATTTATAGATAATTCAATCTTTTTGTGTACTCATTCCACAATTTACTGTAATTAATGGTCAAAAAAGTAATGCATGAAAATAAAGAATGTAGCATTCGTAAGCGTTAGATTTTTGATTGCTTTTTTAAAGCAGCTGTGTTTTCTAAATTTCATTTTCATATATTTATATAAAGAAAGGGTCTAGAATCTACACACTCCAATCCTCTCAGTCTCCTCTCAGTGCCAACAGTAAGAATGATTATTGTATTTCATCATTGTGTAAATAAAACCTCGATATTTCATATCTTTTCTTTTTCCTTTTTCAATCTTTATAGACTCTCGCGTAGAAACTATAATACCCAAAGACAGGTCCACATTCCAAGCGACGATGCAAAAAAAAGCACATCAGGCATACATTTTAAACAGAGGAATTTTTCCCTGAACTTATATTTAACTCGTTATCAAAGCTCAGATTGAAAACTCTAAATACAAGTTCTAGTATCAATGTAAAATCCTATATCCGACTAATTAAAGTACAACGCCGTATCCTGTGGCGAGTGAATTTTAAATCTAATGACAATGTGCAAAATTTGCCAACTAAAAGAACGTATCTACGTTATTATATCTCTTATTTTTCTTCTGTTTACTTTCTTTCGAGCTTCTAATATATTTAAATACAATTACAGAAAAAAATCAAAGACTGTAATATTTGGTCTGTAAGAAAAGGATTATTAACATCACTATAAGGGCACGGCATAAGAGGATTCAGAGCGGGTAGCGATGAGTTATGTTATTATCAGCCGCACAGACCTGTGTAGGAGTCTTTTAGCGCACCTAGAGCCGTAAGGCCTTCGCTGATTGATGATAAGATGTATAAAAACACCCTGGGTTCTAAAGTTGACAAAAAGGCCATATGATCCTGCGCTAGGCATTCAAGAAGCACGTAATACGTAGCTGATAATTTAGGGTAGTCCTGCAATGAGAAAATATTAAAGAAAAAGAATTGTTCGATATTTGAGGTGAAAAATTCATCGTTTAAATCACAATTCGTGTTTTTTGTGCGTAATAATTAAGATTTTATCACGAATAACGGCGCTGAAATGAAATTATTATTATTATATGAAATTTTAGAGTGATAAAATAAAAACGATATACTCACCAGCAAATCACTTTGCGGTATACTAAGAAGTAGCTTGACAAATGTGTTAAGAGCATTGTCGAGTGCTTCGTCTCCATATAATCTAAACACTCCAAAGTTAACGTAACTTCCACACAAAGCTGCTTTCAACATGCTGAAGCAAATACTTATTCCTTTGAGCTTTAGGGGATAAATCTGATCTTTAGGTACTTCGACGTTTAGAATGTGATTACCGTAGCTGCATATCACTTTACTTGCTTCACGAAAAAGTAAAATACCATTCGGAGATGATACGTCAAACTGTAGACGTTGGCTTCTGTTTTGTACTAATTCAGCGAATAGCTTTAAGACCGGCGTCGTTACTTGTGGCTCGTGATGCCACAGCTCAACTGCGTGTAATAAAATTGGTGTATAATTTGGATAGCTGAATTTTCGTCAAGAAATTATGCTAAAATATTGTTTTCTTAATTTTTCTCCTAATTTCGAAAGATAAAGAAACATATTCTTCAATCAATTCGCATATAATAAAGGATACATCCAATCAAACAGCATCATGTAAGAAGGTTTAGTATTGAAGGCGTAAGCAAGACCTCGAAGATCCCTGGCAAGACCAATTAACGCCTTTTTAGCTTCTTCAGCAGCGAAAAGCGGAGTATCAGCTGCCCCCATGAGTTGTCCAAGGCTCTCAAGAGCAGCTATAAACAATTCAGGATAAGAATAGTACGAATATTACAAGTTATTGAAATTTGAATTATTCCGTTTGATTATTATACCTGTAAGTGGTAGCATAAAAGTGTGAAACCTTTCCTCGTCTTCTCCCAAATCAACCATTAACAACCTACCAAGTGATGTGTAGAACATTGATCTGCATCGCATTTCAGTAACTGCGACGCTGTTTCCCAAAAATGGAAAATGCTCACTCTGGAATAACAATAAAGCATATTGTAGGTAACTGTTGCGAAAATCATTGACTAATTTAATCCGAAAGGCCTTTTCCATACCGTGTGATTGTTCAACATAAACTGAACTTCTTCCAGTTTGACCAGTTTTCTCACACAACTATATCCCACGGATAGGTCATTCAGAAGTTGCAGCGTTTTCGAAATAATTTGTTCGCTCCGCCCCCAGTACTTTAAATTTGTTATTCTGTAATAAAAGTAATTAGATTTGATACGTTTTTATTTTCACTAGTTTGTGAAATGGAGTTTGCAATAGCAAAAATAATAGCGTATGAAATTTTTCTCACATTTTTCTAATGAATACACTAAGAACCATAGCCTCGTCGCTAAGGCCTAACACATCAGACAGTCTTCTATATACTTTGGAATTTTTCTGTACTTGATCTCCTACATAGATTTTTCTAAACTGTTCGAAGAAACTGAGCATGGCTAGTTCAAGTTTCTCACAACCGCCTTGTGCGAGTCTTGAATCAGTCAAATTCATAAGTTGGAGTACTCTGCATACGAGTTCTCCATCCATTGCGTCGTGTTCTTCATTACTATGGAATGAGACCCGTCCTCCGATAGCACTACCTATACCATTTTTATGATTTTATGTACTAGCATGTTCATAAGTAAATAAAACGGCTAGAATACATAGAGATAAAATAGAAAAACAGATAAATTCTTATTCTATGAAAAGAATTCGTGTATTCAACAATTGGATCCTTTGCGATACTCGTAACAGATATTAAACCCATAATAATAAAACATTGAGAAAGACAAAAATGAAATTCAATTTAAATCTTACCGATAATGTAGACCAGCCATGTGAGCTGACCTTCTTGTATCGTGATATCGATTTGTTGAGTAGGAGAGGCAGTTTGAGCCATAAGTTCCTGATACGTTCTCGCCGCTTGATCGAACAACTGGACTAATAACGTACATGTTTTTTGATATTCGCATCTACCGATGACTGATAACTGCTCTAATTGTTGTTGAACCATTCCCAAATCGTCGAGTGGATCCTCTAGTCCTTCCCTCACAACGACAGCAACAGATTCAAGTCTGGATGTGATGTAAGCGTTTGAAACCTCCGGGGTATAAGTTTCTAGCAAATGCGGTTCCGTTGCTTTAACATATGGAACGGAGGCAACCATTCTTTGCCAAAGACTGAGTAAATAGTGAACACTGTTAGGTGCGAATTGCCACATCTGTAGACTTTGTACAGTAAATTTAGCGATCAGTTGTATAGCTTCTGGGTAGTTTTCTACCATGACCAATTCCCCGAGTTGATAATTGCTTTTTAAACGAGCTAAAAGCCTGCAGAATTCGTGATAATTTCCGGGATCGCTTAGTCCCTGAGGATTTTGCAGTATGTGTTTAACTCCGTTGACTAAATGCGTTAGGAATTTAGCCCTCTCTGTATTTGAGAAGAGACTTCTTCTCACCGAAGCTATTTGTACCAAGCAAGAAAGGGCTAGGGAGGATAAGGTGTTTGGTAGACTGTGGTAGAGGTCGAAGAACAGCTTCAATGTTGTAAAATCTAAAAACGCAGGCCGCCAACTGGTCGGAATCTGGACGGTGCACAAATCGTCCGAACTCTCGTCCGTCGATGTTCCAATGAAGTCAAAGGTCAAACAGTTTTGAGCGAGCCTCAAAAGTTGGGTCATTAAACCATGCTGTGGTTGAAAAAAAATGTGAAAATATGATTACGAGATAGAATGTAGTCCATATCTTTCGGTGATTGATAATGGCTTAATCTACCTGTGCCTCGTCGTTAAAATTTAGACTTTTGCAATTTTCTCTAGCAGTGCTAAGCAAGGAACACGAAAGCCTGAAAATTTCAAAAAGTTGAGAGTCTCTAAAGCTGCTCGCTATCTTTCGGTGTTTTGTGAAAGATCGATTTGCATCCGCTTCAGATATCTGATTCATTTCACATGTTAACTGTGAAAGCAGCTGAACCCCTATCATACAATGCTCTACCGATCCCTAAAATTCGAATAAAGCGTTGAGTTAAATGGACGGAACATTGGATTTGGTCTAAACTGAAAATGTCCAGAGTAACAAACCTGTAAAAATTTTGTAATGTCGCTAACAACGTTTCTAAATACGTATTCATCTTTATCAGAGTCAAACCATCCAAGCTTTGATATCCTGGCAAAGAGAGTAACCAAAGCTTGTATCACAAAGTTTGGTAGCTTGGGCTGCGTAGCCAAGTAATTTAGAACATAATTTCCTAGAAGAATAATAATCATCGGTTTGAATTCATAGAATGAGAATGAAGGAAGAAAATTTCACCCTCTCTCTTCATACTCACGGATATCGAGTCTCTGCTGTAAGCTGAGACCCTGAGCCGGTCTTGAAACCAATTTAGTTAGAGTTGTAGCGGCCAATAATTGAGCGTAAGCGGAATCTCCGCGATCCAATAATAGCTGACATTTGGTTAACGTATCAGGAGCATTTTGGAAACCAACTAAAGCCTTTTCAGCCTCTGCCCGATGTCCCGAATCTTGGGATTCGTACAACTGTTTGCACAGCAACTCCAGCTGCCGTACTTCCTGTGCGTGATTCATTCTTAAGATCTTACGCAAGGCTTAAATTTTGTTAGTGTTTGTTTGTTTTTTTTCTTGTCTGTTTTCTTTTATTTTTCCTAATTTTCAAAAAATGATCATATTTCACTCGCCGATATTATTTAAACAGCGTTTATTAACCATTTCTTTCTCATGTTATTTTACATCATTCTCTTTATTTTCATGACACACTGTCTTCATGTTACTTTACAGTTTTTTTTCTTTTTTTTATTATTTTATCACTAGTTTTATATATATATTAATCAGTTTAGTTATATTTGTACTAATATTTTCTTAATATAGAAGAAAAAATTTACGTATCTTTTATAATGGCTGAACAATAATCAATTGTCTAGTTTATTTATAACTCTTTCAAGTTTTCCTCATATTTAAATCACTTTTAATGGAAACTATCGTATAGACTCTCTCTCTCTCTCTCTCATTTATTGTTTTTATAGACTGTATGAAATAAACGCATGTGGAGTGCGGAAAGTCATAAGCCAATTTCCATTTCGAGAGTCTGAAAATCTCTTCTATTTAGAATACATAGACATGCGTTATCAATTCATTAAACTAATATTGATATTAGGAAATACAAACAAATTTCTAAAACAATTATCTATCAAATATACAACAAAGTAAAATTCGACATTATTATCATGAAAACAAAGGCTGTATATAAAAAAAGAAAACAAAAGAAAAACGAATATCTTAATAACTAAAAAGGTGATATCTATGCATAAGAATTTTAAATAAAACTAAAACTAACTCTAATGAGAAAAAAAAAAAACTTATCCGGATATAAAAAGGAAGAAATTCTTGTTCAAAAATCGTGATTAACAAAAGATTGGATTTGTCAAATATAGCGGTTAATGTTACCGCTCAAATATCGCATGAATAAATGTGTGGGAATAGTAACGTACTCGATACTCGACGTTGACGAGACAAAGGTTGGTTAAAATTTTTTTCTTTTTTTTTTTCCAACTTTCAAGTGTAATATATTTCTAGGTTATGAATGTATAGGAATCAAGTGTTTATTCGTATTCAGATAAATATAAATAGTGATTTTATTGGCGAGGTAAACAAACGAGGTAGTTATAATGTGTGTCGGGTAAAGATTTGAAGAGTGAAAATCATTGGATAGGCGATGATTGTCGTGAATTAGAGCAGTTATCAAGCGAGGTGGATATAGATACGAGATCGATTACACTCATTTAATATTGTTATAAAATGTATTTTCATTAATTTAATGACACTTTGATATCACACGATACGTTGTCAACTCGATATTTAACGCTATACTCTACAATGTTTTGATTGACACTGGGTTGGGGCTCGTCTTGCGTCCGGCTAAACCAGTAGACAGAGTTTCGTCAATTACGCACAATTTATGATAAAAGAAACGGCTCGATCATTACCGGCGTTTAATTAGATTGATTATACGGATAATAACTCAACTTGCGATACATACTTTTCGTATTTTAGGTTTTTAGATTTTTAAAGCAGCGCTGCGGTTATATATTTTGATTGAGAACTCACCTGTTCATCCGCCATTTTTGCAGCTTCGCATTTCAACACTGAAGGCTCGATCACATGCGACGATAACATGCGAGCTGGCTGCGAGCGTCCCATAAGCTTCGTGTTAGAAAATTATATCTAGAACATACACGCAGCGCCACCTATTGCTGACAACAAAATTGAAGACTAGTCGATTCTCCCTAGGATCAAGAGAATAGAAACTATGAATACTCGGCAATGATTGGTCCATTATTTTGTCCAACTTTACCCGCGAATGATCGAAAATTCAACATTTCTTTTCTCACTGTATTGAGAAACGGGAAGAGAAACTAAAAGAATTGATAATTATCATCTAAGTTTGATATAATTTTTGCACTGTTTCTAATCATTCTATTCCAATATCATCAATCAATTTTCGAATACAGAGACAACGAATCCGTAATCGCAACCGAAATTAAACGGCAGTGTTGTGCGACTTGAATTTTGCGCACGTGCATATCAATGCTGCATAAAATCAATATTTTCTTATACCCTCATCGAGAAATATGGACAATATGGATAAAATTGATGATACGAATGAAAATTTAACGGATGAAATATCCGCGTGCTAGGAATTGATTCAAAACAATGATTATAGCAATTGTCTCATTCTTCATAGAATAAAAATAATGGATATTGATAACACATTACTATGGGTTAGCTATAACTCCGTCGATTGTAGATTTATTCAAAGTAACATTATTACTTACAAATGTACAGGTCATTCCGGTTAAATGCTACGTATATTAGGAATCTTTTACTTCTCATAGCACAAATAAAAACGATTTAATATTATACGCATGAATAGTTACTGAATTATTATTATGCTACATGTATGTTAATGAAAAATGAATAAACCCGATGTACGAATAGATAAGGACTGAATCTGTGTTTTGAAAACTAATTATTATAAATTTTTGTTTTTCTCTGCCGTTATTTAAAAAAATCATCCACGATCTAATGAATTTAGTAACAATAATTTATAACGGTCGATATCTCGAATGAATGTAAAGTCGGATTTGAAATTTGAAAATTCGCCGTTACTTCTACGCGGTGAAAAACGTTTTAGTCGATATTATTTTTCGTTAATTTTAATGATTCATTATCGTGTTTTTCAAGCTTGAAAAAACGTATAAAAAAGAGACGAAGATATTATTTTACGCACGTAGTTTTTTTTTTTATCTAGATTACAGAACACAATACGAGACAAAGCACAACGAAGGTGTAAATTTTTCAATTAGATGTTTTAGGAATAAGGATATTTCATTTCTCTCTCGATATCGTAACAATAAACAAAAATGCTTTATCATTCGAAATTTGAATACGACGAATTTCTATAAAGCCATAATAGCTATAGCTGTGTACTGATCTGACTCTAAATCAAATCAGTGATTATGTTTACTTTGGTTCTACCAGAAGACCTTAGTCGCGTAAAATGCATAATTTAAGCTCCAAGACTCCGATAGACATTAGCCAAAGAGTTCCGTCTTACATTATTAATTATAATTAATAAATAATAGATTCGAGTAACATTATTAATTGTTTGTTTGTCTTTTACTTCTTATTATTCTTATCATTCTTCGAAGCATTGCATAAATTCTCACAGTATTATCACCTCTGTAATTTAATTTAAATTGTTTTTTTTTTTTTTATTATTTGTACAATATATTAATTTTAGTCTATAACATGCTTTGTTTGGCATTTTAGTAAAGCATGAGACATTTTTTTTAAATTTATTTATTTATTTATTCTTTTCCTTTGTTTTCTTTTCATTTTTATATAGATTTAGGGTAGGTACTAAATTAGTAAATAAATTCATTGAAAATTGGAAACTGAATATTTCAATATAGTTACATATTATTATACAGCGAATATTCGTATCTGTGAACTGTGTCACTTGTGAATGAATTTGTGTTCAATTCATTGTGAATTCATTGTCAAACATCAACAAGTGACCCGGAGATACGAATATTCACTGTATATATACATATATACTACCTATATAGATACCTTGAAGAATCTACATTATTTGTCTGGACTTTATTCTGTACGCTCAGACTTTTCGAAGTAACAAACAACTATCTCAAGTGTCTAGTAATCTTTTTTTTTTTTAGTTTTTCCTATAATAATAGTAATAGTAATAATAATAATAATGATAATAATAATAATAATCTAATACAATCATTTATAATATACAGTAGTTAGATTGTTTCACTCCTGATAGAAAGAAACTGGAAGAAAAAATTATAAAAAAAATCAATTTTTTTTTTCCTGGTTTCATATCTTCGCGATGATTTATCGGATAAATTTTTTTCTCTCTTCTACCCTGATCAGCGAAAAAAACTTGCTTCAACACTAGTCCACAAATCTTGAAATAAACTGCAACTGAGAATTGAAACCGCGCGATGAAGAAAAGATAGAATAAAGAAAGAAGAAAAGATAGAATATAGAAAAAAAATTGAAAAAAAATTTACTAACCTGTATTGTATGCATAATTACCTACTTAGAATTGAAACTCGAATGATCATCATTCTTTCTTTACTTTGAATCCGATTTTTTTT
The DNA here is from genome assembly GCA_914767705.2 of Tenthredo notha. NCBI lineage: Eukaryota > Metazoa > Arthropoda > Insecta > Hymenoptera > Tenthredinidae > Tenthredo > Tenthredo notha. Next base: position 21,653,539 of record OU611908.1, on the reverse strand, counting down.
TTTTTAATACTAATTTGCTGGATAAGGGAAAAATTCTATTTATGATTTAAGTTTTAGGATATTTTTTTTCATTTTATTTTATTTTTTTATTAATAATAATAATAATCTGTAAATCTATTATGAAAAAGGAAGGATTTTTTTCCGTCATCATTGTTTATTGCAAATATGATCTAGAACCATTTACAAAAGGAATGTGTGTCAACCATCTTTGAATCATTTTTTTATTTTTATTCTTATTTTTTATTCTTATTTCTTTACAATGAAAAAGAAAAGAGATTTTGAAGAGAAAAAAAAAGATTTTTTTTTTTTACTTCGCTACCACACAAAATTGATTTTTATCAATCAACAGTGTGTGTATATATGATGTGTCTGTTGTGTGGATGTGTGTATGTGGTAAGATTCCGACATGATAACAAAAACAGTTTAATAATTTTATGCTCTAAAGAAGAATCATTATTCATTATTAAATTTTTGTAATTATTATTATTATCATTATTGTTATGGTTATGGTTATTATTATTATTATTATTATTATTATTATCATCATTATTATTATTATGTAATATTATTGTTATTATTATTAGGTAATATTATTATTATGTACACTTGGATCGTTGTAACTATTACATAATTGCCTTTGATACACAAATTAATTAATACTAAGTTACAAACTGACACCAGTTTTGATAGTTTTATTTTATATAGTTGTAAAGCATACCCTATTAAAGAGGTGTCGATAATAATATGATGTCGATAAATTGCCATCGATCAAATCCGACAATGAATTAATGAATGAATGAATGAATGAATGAATGAATGAATGAATGAATGTATGCATGTATAATATACCTATTATACCATGTAGTATATTATCAAATGACGTAGAGTAAAATCACACAAAGATGGTTGGATCATTTTCCATAATGTAAGGGAAACCTTAAATTCTAACTGGCTTTGCTTATGTATGTGGCAATCGCAAAGTTTAATTAATTTATTTATTTATATAATTATTTATTTTTATTTTACTTTTATTTTTAATAATTTTTTTCTTTTCTTCTTCTTTTATTTTTATTTTTTCAGAATCCAGTTAATTTCGAATGAGATCAATGGTGGTGTCAGTGTATACCTACCTATTTTGCTAAATAAATAGCAATACAGATTAAGCTAATCGCAAAAGACATTAATATATATATTAGGGTGCTTTTTTTGAAACGACTATTTTTTTTTTTCAACTCCCCATTGAAAATCTTGTAGTAGACGTCGAATAAGGAATCCTGTCCAATTTTTAGCTCCTAATTCCAATTCTAAGAACTCGCACTCTTCTTTTTAAGTTTTCCCATGCTAAAAGCATGTAAATATTACTACTTTTTCTTTAGCCGCGCACAACTCAGCCGCATTTCAATGGATTGTTCTCATCCAAGACTCATTTGACAGAGAATTTAATGTTCTTTAAAAGTGCCCATGATAGTTTGATTGATTTGAAAATATTGAACTTGACATTTTGTTAGAATTTTATATTTCAAAAAATCAAAGTCCTTATATCTTTTGAAATGCTGGTTTGAGAGACTTTATTCATAAGACTTGTTTGTAGAGAAATGAATTTCCTACAAAATTGTCGAAAAGTTTTTTTCTCCAAGTCCAACTGTTTATTCGCCCACAGTGAGAAAGAAGAATTATGCATAAAATCGACTTTGAAGGCTCACACAGGTGCAGCGGTTGAAACCACCGCCAAAGTGCCTAAGGCACTTCTGAAGAACATTAAATTCTCTCTAAAATAAGTCGTGGATGAGAACAATCCACCGAAATGCGGCTGAGTTCTGCGCGGCGAAAGAAAAATTCGTAGGGTTTACATGCTATTAGCATGGGAAAACTTAAAAAGAAAGGTGCGAGTACTTAGAATTGGAATTAAGAGCTAAAAATTGGACAGGATTCCGTTTTCGACGTCTACTACAAGATTTTCAACGGGGCGTTGAAAAAACAAAATAGTCGTTTCAAAAAAAGCACCCTAATATATATATATATATATACATATGTATGCATATATATATAATATACTGAACTACAATATAATAATAATAATTCTTTCATAAAATCAAATTCCATGCACACCGAATATATAAGTACATACTCTGATCAAACGACATTCTGCGATTTTCTTATCCATAAATTAATTACATAAAAAATTTTTAATTTATTATAATACATCTATGTTTTTGTTTTTTGTTTTTTTCGTTTTTTTTTTTTTTGTAATTATTTCCTTTTTTTTCTTCCTTTCTTATTAGGTGTATCCAGCCTCCCTAAATATACCCCCCCCCCCCCCGCCCCATTCCATTCCCATTCCTATCCCTATCCCTATCCCTATCCCCCTTTGTCGCGTATTTTTCAAGTCTTTTTTTTTTTATTTTTTATTTTTCATTAATAGGAAAATGGTCATCTTCTATCGTGACATAGAGCTCAGAAGAATTTCCAAGTGCTTTGCCAAACCAGACAATATTTTTCATCTACTACATCCATGGGATGTATAATATTTAAATTAGTTATAGTTTTTATTGTTTTTTTTTTTTTCTTTTGTTCTTAAGTACATACTGTACGTGTACACGCCCGCAAAAGACGTGTAAATTAATTCGTAGTATTTAGCGTAGTCGGTACATGTTTGTTTTTTTATTTACTGTTTTTCCTTCTTATGCTTCTTCTTCTCTTTTTTTTTTTTTTTCTCTCAACGGTATAGGTAGAATTTCTTTGCTTTTCAAGGCAAATTATAAAACGAAAGTCATATTAGCTGAGTCTTTTATAGAAGTCTTGTCTGTTTAGGCTCTGGTCACATTTAACACTGGTTCTTCGTTCTCTGCACGTACTATCGTGAACACATTGAATTCACTCACTAACCACGTGTCTGAAACCAAAATTTCAATTATCATATCGAATTCAATTACCTAATATCATATTGTCTTTATCTGCCCATTCGAGACAAGTTTTAAGAATATTATACAACTACGTCGCAGCTTAAATAAAAACGAAAAATGAAATGGTAGATAATTAATTGATTCTTTATAATAAATTATAATCCATTTCAAATTATTTAAAACAGAGTAAAATCATTCAATTTTCTTCACTGACTGTTTAAAATGGAGAAAATAATTTTTTTTTTTTACTCACAGTCATATCACAATAAAGGAATTTTCGTGTAGATGCGTCACTCAAATGCTGTAACAATGGATAAAATAAGATCATATAAAAGGTGTGTTGATACCAAAAGCTAATGAATTACGTGGGGAAACTTACGAGAGGGAGATCTGGTACTAGATTGATTAGCCATTGATGTATTAATGGATGCGTTACCACTGGCAGGTGTTCCTTCCGGTGGACTAAAGTTGAGGAAATCCCAAATGAGGATGGTATCGTCATGAGAAGACGATACTATCTGGAACTCGTCAAACTGAAGGCGGAAAACGCGTCCGGTGTGCTCCTGGCGCAATAAAAAAACATGTGCCTACTATAATCACTGCATCATTGTGCATTCATATAAAATTAAGCGATGTTCAATGTGAATAATGAGTTAGTGAGTAATTTGAATGAAAAATTTAACATATAACAATAGAGAACTCTTAAAAGCTTCGTCAAACATTCAATCTGAAAAGGTTTTACGAAATTTTGAAAAGTATCTTACCACCAATGTACGTAAGCAGAGCGTACTCGCCGGTGCTCTGGGGTCAAGAGCTGAGACGAGATCCCAGACCTTGATTTTTCTGTGAAATTAATAAAGAATGACAATTATTATCTTCAGTAACAAAATCAGTTGCAAAATTTCAAGAGAATTGAAACTAATAATAAGAAGATTTTAAATTACCCGTCGTAAGCTCCGCTGACGATTCTTTTACTGTCGAATCTGATGCATCTAACGAGTTCCTCGTGGCCTTCAAGGACCCGTAAACACGCACCACATTCAATGTCCCATAGTCTGATGGTGTTATCGCTGCTACCACTTACAACCAGGCGATCTCTATATTGCAAACACGCTATACCCCGCTTGTGTCCAATTAATGTTCGCACAAACTCACAGGTGGATGTGTTCCACACTTTAATAGTTCTATCACCACTAGCCGACACTATATACTTTTCGTCAAAATCTACAACATTTACAGCTGCTCTATGACCCACTAAGACACGACGTAACGTTATTTCAGTTTGCGAAGTCATGTCCCATACGGCAATCGATCGATCCTAAGAAAAAAAAAAAGTAAATTTGATTAAAAAACGGTTCTTTTTGGCATAAAATTAACTGCTGGTTTGTTTTGTACAATTTTTTTCCCCAAAATCGTAGTCTTTATTCACCTTAGAACACGTGACCATCATTCCATTGTTAAACCGCAGATGTAGAACAGCTTCGCAATGGTGGATAAGCGTGTTAAGCATTTCCCCAGTGTTGGCATCCCATACTCTAACAGTGCTATCCGAAGATCCGGATATAATAGCTTTGTCGTCATATTGTAGGCATAGAACTGATCCTGTGTGTCCAGTGAGGACCTTTATGCACTGAAGTGTATTTCGGTCCCATATTTTTATCGTGTTATCTCTCAATCCCGATACTATTTTCTGATCGTCATACTGCAGGCAATATACACCCTTTGAATTTTCACTACGACAATTTATTCGCTGTAAATTGTGCCTTCCCATTCGCCAATTATTTTCTATACTGTCTATGTCCTTTATTATCTTCGGGAATAAAGTTCTGTAGAATGCGTGGTTCGGGTGACTCTCCCCTGGTCTTGGCTTAAATAAATACTGTATCCTGGAAAGAGAGAGAAAACCATCATCGGGATAAGAAAAATAGTTAAAAACTTAAATTAGACAATAATAAGCAGTTTCTTTACGTTATTTACAATCACACTTAAAATCTATTATAAAAATTGCAAACGATGCGTGTGAATTTATAACATAATTCGAATCACCAATGAGGCAAATGAATTACGACCTTAATTGACTTTAAAATTGTGATTAAGATAAATTTCAATTATATTTTAAGGATTATGAAACCTTTGAAGAAGTTTAGAAGAGGTATTTGGGTTCTTTATATGAAACTTTTAAATTTCTATGATTTAATTTAGCGAGATATTGGATCATCGTGAAATCAATGTTCTGATTCAAAAATATAAATAATTGGAATGAAGTTGAGAAGAAATATGATCATTTTGTTCAATATCTGTTAATTTATATGATATTCTAAATTGTTAATAAACAAACCATCCTCTCCTCTCTGCTAAACCTCGCCACAACGAGTCGGTCCTGACTTTACGTTCGATTAGTTTCTTCCATAGCATTCCTTCGCTTATGACTCTGTACCATTCCTTACAGACCATTTCTGCGGCACACAACGAGTCCGCGTCCAGATAGGATAGAATGCTTTCGGCGACATGGTCTAAACCTTTTTCTATAACGTAGAAGAAAAAAAAAAAATAGAAAATGAATAAATTGGATACAAAATAAGGACAGAAGGAAAGAAAGAGAAGAAAAAAAAAACAATCTTAGTCAGTTATATATGAGATTCTAAGAATACGTTGAGTGAAAATGAGCAAAAAATAAAATTTTTATTTTATTTAAATCTGACTCACTCGGTAGAAGGGATATAAAATCTCTCTGCAGCATTGGTTTTAAATAGGCGTTTATGTGTCCGTGTTGATAATGGCACATCCTTGCCAATAATTGTTCGACAAAATGAACTTGTTCCGGTTCGCTCCATCTTTCAAATAATTTCATACAAGTTTCACGATCCTGACTATACTGAGGCGAAACTCCTGTCGGCGGTTCTTTCTTCCTTGCTGGATCGTAAAGTATCGTCATTGGAAACTAGAAACACATACGAAAAAAGAAAAGAAAATAATAATAATAATAATAATAATAATAATAATAATAATAATAATAATAATGACAATAGAATTTTGTGGTTTAAAAAAACTGTCAATGACGCGTGATTTATGACATGTATACATACACTCGTATATTCCGTGAGAATCACAATTACCAAATTATGCGACGTAATAGTTTGGAGGTTGAAACGTCAAATTCATGCCGTAAAATAAGTCTGTGTGTAATTCTACCGGAATAATGATTAGATCAAATCGACTGTGGCACACAAGACGATGTGAAACTGAAACCCGTTGAAACAGGTCTGCAGCTGATGTGAGTGCTGACTAGTGACTAGTTTATAATAAATACGTTTGTACAATGTGTTGGGTTATGTGTAGTGGGGGTACCAGATGCGGATACGAAACGACGTGTACACTGTACACTGTACAGTGTGTGTTCGTACTCCGGCTGCCGAGAGCAGCAGCTGAAAGAAACGAACTGTCATGATGCCTAGGGGCGGGGCATAGTTAGAATTTTCTGTACTATGCTGTTTTCGTACCGCGTTATACCGCGCGATTTAAATTTAAGAGAAATGATTCAAACACTTGTGTTTTTATTTATATTATCATGTTTATTATTGTACTTTGTTTTTCATTCTTTTTATATCAATATACGATAAGAACAGAGCAAGAATTATGTATGAAAAAACAAAAAAACAAACGAACTAACTAATTGATTGAATGAATTATAGATATAATGATTTATTTTTCTTTCCTCCATTCTACATAAGAAATAATAATCGTTGAAAAAATGAACCAAAAAAAGTTAAGCAAATTATTTTTATTGTTATTATTATTATTAACGAAAGATTCGTGGTAACGTTTGACAAATGACGACACTTCAAATTAAAGCCGATACTGCGAGTAGTGAATATAGTAGCGTGGTGGCGCGAGCGATGACTCACGTAGAGAACGGAAGAACTTTTACAAGCTCAACAAATGCGATTATCATAGGTGCGATATGCCTAGTAAAGAACAGGGAAAGGCGAATCTGACATCGAGAGACCCACTGGCAGCTGTTCTTCTCGCGATCTTATAGTTTAGATTAATAATTAGTAATTACTATATACTCCTATGATCGGTATACATTTATACACATTAGAGTGGTCCTTGATTTGATCGTTTTTGAATTTTAATGCTTTCACGGGCCAAGACGTCTTCAAATATATACAAAAAAATGTAGCCAAAATCGCAGGTTTTCATCTCAATTTTAAGTACCGCTACAAAGCCTCCGAAGTTTCCTATATTTGAATAAAACAGGATTTGTGACATTTCACGGTTGATATATTTTTTTCTCCTATTGCAGTATAGCTCCGAAAAATCTGAAACTTGGTACACTCCTTACCTGTAGTAGTAGGTAGTTCATAAAAATTCGACAGATTTTTAACGATATGATTTTCGAAGCTACAGCGCACCGAAAAAAAAATTTCTTATCTCCAAATTGTGATAAATAAAATTTTGTCGTTATAAATCTGTAAATTTTTCACGGATATCTACTAGTGTAGGTAAGAAGTTTGCGGAGTTTCAGATTCAGAGAAACGATAATGCGATAGGGAGCAAGAAATAACACCGAAGTAGTAAAAATCGTGTGTTATTTAAATTGGGAACAAGTCCGAAGGTTTTGGGACAGTACTTGGAATTCAGATAGGAACCTGAGGTTTCGACTAATTTTTTTTTTTTTTTCTCTATACATTTGGAGACGTTCTGGCCCATGGGAGCATTCAGATTCGAATATGACCGAATTGACGGAGATTGAGATTCCTCGTGAAATGTTGAGACTAAAAACAGAACTTATAGGTGATGCAGCCAGGGCTGGCCATAAGTGGAAGTCGAGCGGTGCCCTGGCACTGCGATTGCAGGTTAAATAAAATCTTCGGTAGCTCGAAAATTATCGGTCCGCCAAATTTTCGGTTAGGAAAATCTAGTCTTTTAGATTTTCACGGTGAATCTATCCTGAAAATATGGCGCGCTGAATCTGACTCACTCTGTATATCCAACAATAATTTGATTCGGAAACCTCCTTCCTTTGTGGAGGAGGTTTCCTGACTCCCGAGGTCCCTGACCTTAAAATTATACATATATATATATATATATATATATATATATATATATATATATACCTATACCTATACCTATATATACAGGGAATTTACATCGCGGTTAGATGCGGAGCTACTATTAATATATAAATAAATTCAAGGGAAATTTAAGAAAACAATATTCATTTTTTTAACACATGTTGTTATAGACGTTATATATATATGGGGCATTCCACGCCAACTCGACCTGAGTCTGACCCTCGACCCCTTGGATTTCGTTCTTAATTTTTTATATGGTTGTTCCATCTTTCGAAAGCACACTGAATTTTTTTTAGATTTTTTCTATCAAATTTGTTCAAATAGAAAATCAATTACTTAAGCAAAAAATCACATCGAAGGACATTTTTAAAAAATCTGAAAAAATTCTCAAAAATCCTGTACTCGATTTCAAAAATTTCGGTCCGTGGATCAGAATGGGCCGGCGCTCGGTTCTACCGTCCGTTGCGATTTCCTGGAAAAAAACCAAATCAAAAAATAAACGCAAAAGTCAGTGCACTCTGAGCAGTTGCTTGAACGTTCTGATACGTTACTCCGAATTTTTCAGAATTTTCTGAGATTATTTTAACTGCCCACAGTGAACTGACTTTTGCGTCTATTTTTTTTTTTCAGAAAATCGCAAATGACAGATGGAAGCAAGCGCCGGCCCACTCTGATCCACACACCGAAATTTTTGGAATCGAGTACAGGATTTTTGAGAATTTTTTCAGATTTTTCAAAAATGTCCTTCGATGTGATTTTTTCCTTAAGTAATTGATTTTCTATTTGAACAAATTTGATAGAAAAAATCTAAAAAAAATTCAGTGTGCTTTCGAAAGATGGAACAACCATATGAAAAATTAAGAACCAAATCCAAGGGGTCGAGGGTCAGACTCAGGTCGAGTTGGCGTGGAATGCCCCATATATACATAAACGTTATCAAACTCTCGATAAACTCCCGCGTTTATCTTGCAATTAGCCACTATTTCATTCGTTCAGCTTATTGTTGGATTTCATAACAGAGTGAGACTCAATTTAACGAACATTCGAATTTTTTTTTCAATTTTTTTTCTCAAATCTTTCCTCAATTAAGATTCATATGAGGTTGGAAACAAAATAGAAGGATTTTGTTTTCAACGTACCCACGCAATCAAAAATAGTAATAAATGGGAAAAAGAAAAAAGAAAAAAATAGAGAGAACGGACGTTCATGGTCTGTAGAGATCGTTTTGCAACTTATATCCTATGACCACAATCCTTGAATCTTTTCAACTTTATACCAATACAATAGTCAGATCTGTGCGCTGAGACGATTTTGCCAACTCGCGATCTATATAAGCGCGAAATAAAAAAAAGAAGAAGAAGAAGAAAGACTCCGGTATAGAAATGATTCGAGTCGTAAGCAAAATCTGAACGTAACTAAATTATTCATAATTTTATAATCAAATTCTAAAAGTGAATTTGGTCGCGTTTCAATTTCGAATAGCTGTTACCGATCTCTATGAATGAATGTATGTATGTATGTATTATTATTATTATTATTTCTGAAAGGAAAATTAGAAAATTATGTATGATGATTGTAATAAAAAAAAAAAAACAAATGATATTGCGTTTGGGTATGACTGTATTAAATGTGGTGCTTACCTCAAACAAACAACCTGCCGCAACGGTTAACTAGTGTATAGGTATATAATTTATTACGAGGGGTAAATCACGAGGCAGAAATACGTACACCGCATCTCCCCCTAAATTTTTCAACTTTTTATTTCTTTTATTTTTCAAGATTTTCAGTCATTTCTCAACATCCCCAGTACTTATCTCCCAAATATCTCTCCTGCATTTTGTACACCAAATCTCACCCGTGATTCACCCCTCGATTTATTATTTATAAATTCGGCTTATTCGCAACCAGTGTTGCCACTGTGTAAGAAATTTAGTGGTCTTTAGGAATCAAGAATTCTTAGACAATTTTCGAAGAAATTTACGAATTTGGAAAGAATTCTCAAGAAAAAGCATTATACTTTCACAAATTGCGAGAGAATTCGAAAGAAAATAAGGCATTACTTGTTCTAGCGTAGAGTCGATTTAAGCCAACTGTGAAATGCGGTTATACTTACACTGATCGCTTCAAGGAGTCGAATACGACAACTTTTCACTTTACCCTTTTCATAGTTCGTATATAGAAAAAATACTTGCGTGCGCTAAAATGACTTCTATTATTCATATCTATCAAATAAATTTGAATAATAATTTCGTAGTTTTGATAAAAATTTGCCAATTTAATGGAAAAAAATAAATATCCGCTAAATTGGCTTTGTAACGTGTCCAAGAAATTCAAAGAATTCTCGACGCGCCATCTACAGAAATTTTCCACCCTAACCTGGCAACACTGTTCGCAATATAGAAATGAAATTGATCAATTTCCCAAGTTAAGGTAACTGAAGTTAAAATTTCACACGCCCCTGATCTTCACCCTTCCTATGTTTACCTATGTATGTATACACAGATGTAGAAGAATAAAAAGAAGGCGAGGCGACAAACACCGGGAAACGTAAATAATCAATACCTACGTTGCCTATATATCCTAAATATTAAGTCCCATCCCTAGTCGCCCACCTCCTTTTGGTCGCAATGTGTCACATTTCGATTATTATCCGAGCCGAAGCGTCAAAAACGCAAAAAAGGCCAACGCTGCGCGTATTCCAATTCGATTCCGAATACATACGTCCAAAAAAAATTTCGTTTCATGCAAAAATCGAGTCTGAAGATGGTTTTTAGATTGTTCGAATATTTTCGAATTCGATTTCCTCGACGAATTACATGCAGAAAACCATCTGTAGACTCTATTTTCGCATGAAACGAACATTTTTTTTTGACGTATGTGTTCGGAATTGAATTTTAATTTGCGCAGCGCTGGCCTTTATTGCGTTTTTGACGCCTGCAGGGCTTGGATAATAATCGAAATGTAACACATTTCGACCAAAAGGAGGTGGGCGACTAAGGATGGGCCTTAAAAATTAAATTTTAAAGATTGCAGCTTTTGATTCTTATTTTTTACAAAATCTTAATCTTTGTTTTTTTTTTTACAGGGAGTCCATTTTTGGCTTACAAAAATTCACAAGTTTAAAAATAAAACCACGAGTTATCAAATATACTATACCTAGTGAGAAATAAAAATTGAGTGTGCTTGAAAATTGGAGCAATAATTATATAGGTAATAGAATATATAGATTCCAGCAACTCGAGGATAATAAAATGACAAATTAAATACGGGTCGTAATATTTGTCGTAGTACAAAAGCTGGGTGTTGCCCTCGCACAATAAACGATTACCTTGACCGTCTGAACCGTTACGTTGCGCGGGTCTCAACTTCAGTTATATAGTTGTGTACAATCGAAGGTATAGGTATAGGTATAAGTATAACTAGACTAGGCTGCGAGTATTACATATACGATGCTGCAGGTGAAAACTGTAAACAAAGACGGAATTGATAAATTGTACACAAAGAGATCGAGACTGCATAATAGAGCCGAGAGTATAAGAACTGGCTTTGAACTTATCGGTATAGGTATACGTACACACCTACTGTAGAGTTCTGTATCTAACGGTATATTGAACCCGTGTGATGCTATACTCTTCTCCAGCAGAGTAGTGTCTTCCGTATTTTATACTGGATACCAGGGTATAAATTTTATTTTCATTTTCACGGAAATCGGGTAATCTCATGTATCGTAGCCGAGTAAAATAAGATATAATCGCGATGTATATAATATATTTACACTCGCGTGTGTGGGTGCAGCGACGCGTCGTCGGCTATAAAGAGCGGAAGGACATAAAGAAATTCAACCTTAGAGTATTCGGTGTAAATAATTATCAGCTACTATTAATTATGAATAGTATTTTTCATTGATTACTATTTCATCGTCTAATTACGTTATCATTATTATTTATACCATTTTTTTTTTTTTCTAATCTCAATTCGTCAGATTGATTATAAAATCATTATATGATATGGTGATAATGAAACACGCGGAGTGTATCGTTGCGTGGAACTATAAGGCGGTCAGATTTCTGTGGAATAGTGTACGTAGTATATGTATAGCCTGAATCTAAACGATTTTAGGAATAAAAATAGCACCTCGAAACGTTTTATTGTTTATTTTGTAAGGAATACCAAAATAAACTCTTCCTCATCTTCCTTCCTCTATAATCGTATCGCGTATAAACGTGGGGCAGCGTCATGAGATAAGAAAAGAATTACATATATAGGTATAAGCATATGACGTTTATCGAAATAAATTATTCTCATAGTCACGCATTTAGTTCTTATTGTTAGATAAAAAAATATAGTTAGTATAGTTAGCATAGTTTTGCTATAATAATAACAATAACAAATTTTATTTATCTTTTTTATATACGCACGTCTATAATCAATCAACAGATTTAAAGAGCGTCATCCCCTGGTATTCTTCTCCTCCACTGACTCACGGAAGAAAAAGAAGAAAAGTCCTATCGTTCGCGCGGCGCGTTTGCGACTGCTATAGCCATAATTAGCTCTATGAGATCGCTGGATCGAATCCCGCCGGTGAACTTGTTTCTATTTTTTTTTTCATCTTTTTTTTGCGGAAAAAGGGATTCTGAAAAAAACGTACAGGAGTTTGAAAACTCAATATACGCTTTTATTCCCAATATTTTGTACAACTATTTAATGTATTCTATCCTATTTTTTTCATTCACTACCGTTTTGTTCGAGCGACGAATTACTGTACGAAGTAGGATGATATCGATCATATAGAAGCAGGGAAAACAATAATTATTGCGGCATTTTGCGCAAGTGATGAATGCCATATTTTTGCACTCGCAGGTATTTTCTAAAACATCTATGACAAAGCAAATCTCGTTAACGTTCATAAACGACGTTCTGTCATCGCACAATTTTTTCGCAAACCACGCCTATTTCAACATACTACAGAAAATTGGTGGTGTACGAGAGACTGAATTTTTGTACAATCTTCTCGGGAAGTTATTTTTCCGTCCTGTTCGATAATGTAGGCGCAGTTTTGTAGTTTTTCGATAAAGTTTTTCACTTGACGGTAAAAATAAACGCCGCACGTGTGCATTGCGGTGGGATTACTTTTACGGTGCAAGTTGGTACACCCTCTTCATCTGTGAAAATCTCGTCATACAAAACCGGGTCTGCTTCGTGCCCTTCCCAAGACTCAATTAGGAGAAGAAATTTCCCTCCTCTACATACGGCTTAATCACATCGGTCAGAAAATCATTGTACAATGGTGTTGTCATCTTGCCGGACTTCGAGGTTGCAACGGCAACGTTTTTATATACTTCCGCATACGCGTCTATTGCTTTTTGCACCCTATAGGTTCAAATTTTCCAGTTGCCTCTTGCAGACATACGAAAACCTTTGAAAGTAGTTTTCTGGACAGGGTCATGGCATATCGTGCAATATACGAATGCGTGCCCTTGTTCATATCCTTTCTACCCTTCGCTTGCTTGGCGAGGGTTCGGTTGTAAGTCGCCTGGTATTGGCACTCTGGACAAAAAGAGTCGAATGTCGATTTCCATGTGTTCTTCTTTAATCACTGCAGAAGGTTCCGTCGTGGTTTTATTTTCATCGGGAAGGAGCTGCTCACAATATACTATCAACGTTTTAAACTCCATTTTCGAGTCTACAATAATCTGGTAATTTGAATCAGGTTCAGTTTCTTCGGCCTTCGAAGGGCCCGGCACATCAGTGTCAAGTGTAAAATCACACATCACGCAATTATCCAAAATTTTGATAAGACTTAAATTTTATTAAGACTGAAGACTTAAACCTTTACTCGGAGACTCGTTTACTTTACCTGTTATTATTATCTATTACTTGCACCTGTTATACCGCTGGTCATGACCTACACGTGTACCAAAAAATGGATCGAATCGGTGACTCATGCGTCGTAGCCTTCCCTTGTTAAATTTTGTAAGAAACAATGAATATAAATATGAAAAAGAAACGCTATAAATTTTATGAAACCAATGGATCAATTTCACTCTCGTTTAAAAAAATTTGCAACGTTAGTTATACCATTATCTCCGATTAACGATCGCTCGCTGATATATCTCGACAAATTTCGCACAGCTTTCAACAACTCGTCCGTATATTATATGATATATTTAATCGCCGCATAATATGGTCGATAATTCTATCCGGCAAAAGTTGAATGACATTAATTGCAAGACTGACCTCGCGGGTTGATTATAATAATTCACCGTATTTTCAAGGCAGGAGATGAAGCAAAAAAAAAAAAAAAATAGATAAACCGGAAATAAACAGCGTCGAGTGAACAGAGAGAGAGAGAGAGAGAGGGAGCGAAAAAGAAAGGAAATGATTGAGTTTTTTGAAGATTTTTTTCTCGTTCATCAAACAAGTTTATTCATTTTTCTCTCTCTTTCTTTCTTTCTTTCTTTCTTTCTTTCTTCATGTATCGCTCGTGGCATAGACCAGACACATAGAGCATTTTTTATCAGGTTTATCGCGCTCTGAATACGGAGCACGTGTATATAGGAATCGGTGGAGAGGTTCGAAGACCCTGAGATAGTCAGATAAATGATGCGGAGATTTGTCAGGGCGGTCAGTTGATCATTCGTTTAATCGATATATAGACGCTGGCCGCCAATTGTTCCAGTATTGCCGAATAGAAGCGAGGCGAAACGACGCGACACGACGGCTTGTTGCTACGTCACGCCGAGAGGTACACGCCGTCGCGACGCTAGTATTATACCAACCAACCCAACTATACGTACTATACCTATACATATAGTATATATACCTATAATACTACCTATATACGCGACCCTCTGCGTCATTGGAAAAGTTGCTTTGCGGGTAAAAGCTTATATGACGTAGTATACATCTCAGTTCGTATACAAATGCCTATACATCTATACCAACTTCGATGCGTATCTATAGGTCGATTAAAGAACAATATTGAAGGATATAGTCAGATATAAAAATTTCAGTTCTCTTAATTTTTTATAATTTGAAGATTTTGCACATTCCAGAAAGAAGAGGAAAATAGAAAGTTTGAAGTTTTATTATCAAACGATATTTTTTTCTTTTTCTCCATTCAGTGACGACATTATCAAATTTTATTTCGTATTCTTATTTCCTATAGAAAAAAAATAAAAACAAAATTTAACAATGCATAATATATATTTTAGTTTAGAATCGAATTACAAATCGTTTAAAACGTACATGTAATATATTACTATAATAAACGACCTTAAATAATATAAGTTTTTGAAGTACGTATACGCGGCGAAGCGCAAGGTTCAACGACACGACCCCCAGGATATTCTAGTTAAGCGCGTTTCTCGAGGTAAGGTCTTTGCACGACTTGAGTAGCGCCGAGGTTATCGCTTCATTCGATGGGTCGCGGTGATGGCGATATATGCACAGTATAACCTGCAGGTAGCCAAAAATCGTCATTCCGATTACAGCGCAAGTTGAATAATAAATCCGTTAAGAATGAAACGAAATAGAAAAAAAAAAAAAGAAATGGTAACAGGATCAGTTGTTTGTTTTTTATTCTTTTCTCCTCTCGATTACAAATCTCGTGCTGGTATAAAATACAAAAACGAAGTTAGATCTGATTTGCTTATGTATTGCAGCAGTGCTGTTGCAGCCACCAAGGAGCAAGCAATTAAACGACCGAATTATCTCTGTATGGATATATTGTATATAGTGTAGGCGTCAGTAGTCCGTGACTGGTCGCGTATTTAATATATTATGTACAACGTACATATAACTATATATAGTGTATATAGAACAGAACTAACAATAAGTATATATACAGAAATTAAACGAAATATCGTATCGTCGTGGTATTTATTTAAAAAGATCCGAATGGTAAATATTTCCGAATTCGTTAGAGACAATTTAGAATTTCCAAAAACGTTGAGATCTATAGAATATGAAAATTCGGAAAGGTCGAAATGCATAGAGCTCAAATTCCCAAAAGCCCAGAGCATCTGAAAATTTCGGTCTATTTATCGGGATGCAAAGACAAAATATAGTCCGTTCTTATCTAGATCCTCTTTACGAAAACCCATTTCATTTACTTCGATCGATAACTTCATGATGTCATAAATAATTTCGAAGATTTTCATACTTATTTTCTCAAAACACCTATTGATTTCGATATGATCAAGACAACCCGAGTTAATCAACACTGAATAATAAATTTCAATTCCGGAGGCTTGGCTCAAATTCGTAATCTTTACCGTTCGGGACTTTAAGAAAATTCGGAGCTATAATAGTATAATCCAAGGCATACGTATTATGATCGTGTGTTTTGGAAATCCTGTGTAATATCAATACATACACCGAGAAAGATTAAAAAGATTTAAAAAAAAAAAAAAAGAAAATAAATAAAACTATAATCTATAATATTCACAAGGTTCAGTCATTATTATATATTTATTTCTCTTTTTCTCCCTGATCCCTGATCCCTGATCCCTGATCCCTGATCCTTGATCCCTTCTTCTCGTTACTCTATCAATATCCTACTGTATAAAATTTTTATTCATTTTTGTCTCGTGTCAAATAATATGAAAGATTGGTTCTTTCCTTATCCTCTATTATAATTCTATAATACTATAATACTATACGTGTCCCTGGCTACTACCTCTATTTAAACACAACATATGAAGTAGGAACCCGTACCCATGATTCGATACCAAATCGTTGCCTTGCAACCTAGAATACGTGTGTATATGTAACATATATCTATACATATATGTATGAAATGTATGTTATAAACAAACGGATAAACTCGCGTACGTATACCTACTATATAGTTATATACGATCGTGTCCTTCGTTTTCAATACCAATCATTCGGTACCTCGCGCATTTAACAAAACGATTATACATGTATGTATAATGTATATGTTGTATACGATATAAATAATATTACAGGATTTAATTGACCTCGAAGTTTCCGAAACCTTGACGAAGTACAAGTATAAACGCAAGTCAGTCAGTAAGTAACTAACTAACTACATATAAGTTCGGCAAAAGTTGTTCCTCGTATAATCCGACCATGGCGAATTATATTGTCCAAATCTTCTTGGAATCTAGATATACTAGAACGTCGATACAATTTTATATATATTTCTCGCATATACGAAGTCTAACGATTTGTTTCTTAAATTAAAAACCGCCACGCTATATATATGATCGTTAGTTAGAATTCGAATAAAAGGCATTTTCTCGGTCACAGATGTGTAACAAATCGATTTGACATCTGAAGCGGATAATCTAGCGTGATAAATCAAGATATGAGAAAAAAAAAAGCACAAAATTTTTTTTTAATTACACTGTTAATTTACTTTTAGATAAGTCTTTACTCAAATTTCAAAACGTTGAAATAAATAAAGTAGAATAAAATTAAAAAAAAAAAAAAAAAACGAAGAAGTAGATTATTATTATATTATCCTCTCGGCTGTCTAATTTCGTTATCAAACAACCTTCGTAATTAATTCCCAACATTTTCTCTCTCTCTTTCTCTCTCTTCCTTCCTTCATTTTCAAACAAGAAATTTTTATCGCACTAAAACGCGCTGATCCCAATCACGTGACCAATAAGTAATTACACCGCAGTGTTGAAATACGACTAAGTATATTCGAGCTCAACTCGATCAAGCTCAAGTTCTGCTTCTTTGGGATTCTTTGTTTTTTCGAAAGGTTGTATCTGCAAAACCAAACATCGCATCGAAAACTATCATACGACAACATTAACGTATTTGGAGACGAGCTTTGTATACAAATTTATTACGTTTACGTAAAAATTTATTAAATTTATTAATTATTTCTTGCTGGCCTACTTACTAAGTTGCAACTGCTAAGGGTCACGGTGGGTGGGGGGGGAGGGGGGGGGTTAAAGGGTAAGTAGGTACGTAGGTAGGTTGGTAGGTAGGTTGGTAGGTAGGTAGGTAGCTCGGGTCGCTTAGGGTGCGGACTAAAACATTGATTATGTAGTAACCCGCTCTACTCCTCTTGGGTAGGCGACCGACCGCGGTTGGTTTCGGAGGCGAGAGAGGAGAGAGTTCGCGGAGGGAGACAACGTACGTCGGACAACGACAACTTGGTTGCGTATTCACCTTTGACCTCTACCCCTCTCTCTCTCTCTCTCTCCTCGACATATTCTTCGTTTAGCGGTACGTGTAAGTGAGAAAGAAATAAAGATAGAAAGCAAGCAAGGAAAAGAAAAGAAAAAAAAAATTAACGAAATGAAGAAAGAAAGAGCAAGACAGAGAAAGAGAGACGGGAGTTCGGCTCAGACTTCAGACGCGTTTACAGGTGGAAATAAAACTCTATAACGGTGACGCTTTGCAGTGCAAACTCACCGCTATTCCATATACACACACACAGGCGCATACGCGCATATCACATAGATATCAATATCCACCTATTCAAGTACACTTATATCTAGGTGTATATACAACTCATAACTCACTAGGGTAAACCCTGCTCCCAAAATTCTCTCCCCCTCCGAGACGCGTATTCTACATTTCGTTTTGCAGATAATAATTCATGAAACGAAACTTGAAAACCTTCAAAGGCGTGTATTTTTTTTTCCATTTATTCTCCTCAGATTGATTTTCTTAGCGTTACAAAAATCGTAGAATTTTTTTTTTTCTAATTATTATTTAAAAAATAATTTGAAAATACATGTATGTATTTGATATAATATTAGGGAAATATTCTCGCCGAACTGCATTATTTTCTGTTTCGTTCGTTGAACTTGCGCGAGGATTTTGGAATACGGCCAAAAAATGTTCCTTTTTTTTCTTCTTCTTATCGTTTGCAAATTTTCCTTTTAAATATTTTTCTTTTCAAGCTTTATCATTTTTTAGTAAATAATTATCATTCTCAATAGCGATTCAGTAAACGATATTCAAAATTGTGTGAAAAATTTGCTGGCAGGAGTCTTTGAATAAAACATATATCTGAATAAGAAGGAAAAAAATCTGATTCAAGATTATGACGATTTATCAATTAATGAAAAATTTCTTTCTCATATACCCGGGCCTGTCGTTCACCTATAGAATAAAATAAAATAAAATAACCTTTGCGTCAAACGACCCATCGCGTTCCGAGTATGTTGACACATGTATGTTTTGCGAAAAAAAAATTAAAAAAAGAAAATTTCAATTCTATTTATGAACGTTTGCTTCTAATTATAGATTAGAATCATTAGATCCGTATTATTTATTCAATGAAAATTACACGGACTCGAATACGTCGAGAAAGAAAGAAAATGAGAGAGAGAGAGAGCGAACAAGTGAAAGAGGGAGATAAAGAAGCGACTATAATCGCAAAATTGACCGCTGATTACTCCGTAATGCGTCCGGTAGAATTGATGCGATATTTCATAACCTCTTAAATAATAATCTGTACCAAAATGGCTAATTTATAAGCGAAAATTGACTATTAATTGTATAAATATTATTAATAAAATGAATTAAAATCGCATGGGAAGGTAGATTTCGGCCTATTCAGATCGCTGTTAAGAAACATAAGATGGCCGTTTTGGTTCAGGACGAAAAATGCAGGGACGTTTATAATACACACCTGATTGTACGTGTTCGGGTCCTCGATCACTTTGTCTGTTTCCATGTTAATCATTTCTTTTTGTTTACACTGTATCCTGTATCAACTAACTATCTAAAACTCCCGGAGTAACATTAAACGGTTAACGGTTAACGAACATACACCACTCGACAACACTTTTTGACTACTCGCACCGCGGACGACGCTGCTCGGGTGTTCGCCATACACAGGAAGTAGATCTAGGATTTTACCAACATTATAAATCCTAACTAACTATATTCCATCCACAACGTTGGCACGGCGGAGTTTAAACACGGACTAAATAAACACGAGATGTTTTTCTACCTTTTTTCTTTTCTTTTTTTTTTCGTTACATTCACCTATAAACAAACGCTCTATTAACTACCTAGTCGATCATAGATGGCGACTCTGGCTTGTTTTCAATTAGCAAACGTGCGCTCGAAACTATTGGCGCCATTTTGCACAATCATTTGAAATCGATTAATGCACCGACAATATTTATGTCATGTTTTTTCATGATTACTCGACAATTGTCTTAATCCGCAAATCAAAATATGTTCCTATTATATATTAATGAAAAATTTTTTCTGCAGAAAAATAAAATCAGAGTTATATTATTTTAACTCGTAGCGCTTCTTGTAGAATAATATAATAAGAAATTCTAAACTTGATGGCGGGAAATTTTTGTTAAATCTTGAATTATGCGAAAATGTATTAAAACCGCACACAGATGTGCGGATAGTTTTATTAGATATACTAGAAAAGTAGTTTGCACGGGGATGAATTATCAGTAAGTATTTAATACTTTAATAAAAATAAAGCCGTTCAATGAGACGTTTTTTTTCGCCCAGCCCGACGCATGAGACATTTACTAAAGAGGCTCGAGATTCTTTGTACTTTTTCTTGAAACCATCAACGTCGCTGGTCGAAGAAGACAAAGATATATTTGTACGTAAATATAAATGTGTTTTTATTTTTCAACTGTTATAATAAATAATCTGCACTATAATTTTTGTATTTAAATATCATACACTAAAGTCGTCCTTGAAAGGGTGATTTCAAAAATAAAAGAGATGGACCTTGAAAATTCGAAACATCACGCTTCCAAGAACCACTTTAATATACACGCATCATCACGCTTGTACGGATAATAAATTATACGCAGATTCCGAGTTTGTACAAAGACGTGAAACAGGAGACAACACTGGGTGTTATCATCGGGACTAGATGTAAATCTGTGGAATCTAAAAGAGCAATGAATTACGTGATGGGATATTGCGTCGCTCAGGATCTAACGGGAGTTGATCATTTGGTAGGAAATAAAGGGCAGAATTATTACCGACTCAAAGGCGTGGATTCTTTCATAAAATCTCACAAAAATCGACGATTTGAATCCTGAAGGGATATCCTTTTCCCATTTTTGTAGATCAAAGCTAAAGAAAAATGCCTTCCGTGGACTTTGGCAAAATGTTTTGATACCTCGTGTCCCGTGACACAATTTATACCATTCGATGCTCTGAGAGAACCACAGAATGCAATGCTTTGGTGTATAGTTAACGGCTGGCCAAGACAGCACGCTAATACCAGAGAGATGATGTATACTATTCCTGAATTGATATCGTCGGTCAGCAAGTTCATGACTCTGGAGAGATACGATTTAATTTTAACAGGTAGTCCTCCTCACGCGGGTCTTATTTACCCTGGGGATGTCCTAGAGTTTGGTATAGACGACGTAACTTCAGCAGTTTTTTCTGTCGACGCTAAATCATAAGATTTATAAATCCAATACGCCTGTAATTATTATACTCTTTGATAAATATTTGTGAAAATTAAGTAGTTTTAGTCTCAAAAACTACACTCTGGAACTCTTTGTGTGTTCAGTAAAAGAAATGAGAAAATCTGAGATTGTGAAATAATATTTATATTAAGTAACAAGTCATTGATTTTTCTCTTCTTTGATGTAAATACGGTAGAATATTCTGTTCGTAAATATCTTTTTGTATTAGATGAGTCGATTTTAAGTACATTGTTTGAGTAAATGATATAAGGAATGTATGATAATCGAATGTGAAGATAGATTCATAGATTTGAATCCAATCAATCAAACGAAACACTTTGAATTCAATACTTTTGGTAGTTGAAATTCTTTCAACGTGGAATTAGCTATAAGGAATGAGTCTTGTTCACCATATCCGATACCATGCGTGACCAAATTCTTCATATCCATTTTATCTGCTCCTCTTTATTCCCTTTAATACTATCAATTTCCATTTGCGGAATGAGCATAACGTAAGGCTTGTGGCAATTTTGTGAATCCAATGGGGGATAATAGCTTCTATAACACATGTAAGTCAACAATGTTCCAATCACTGAACCAACAGTAACGTCTGTAACAATAAAAAAGTGTTATCAATTAGCGCACAATTATTATCATGGAACAATTCTTAATATAACAATAAATTTCAATGAATAAATAATGCAGCTTCTCACCCTGCCAATGATGGTGATAATCGCAAGTCCGACTAAGCGCTATAGCAAGAGCTACACCCCAGGGTATTATAAAAACACACAATTTCCAAGATTGTCCTTTTCCTGCTAGCGCAAATGTGTGGAGTTTACCAGCAAGGTAGAGAGAGATGAATCCGAGACTCGCGAACGCAACTAAAGCACAAGATTTAGATTAATTTTCATTTTAGTATTCTTAAATGAGTTTACATAGAATACACACAATGATAAATAAATTTCAACGAATTCGAACGACCCCTTGGACTTATTAAAAGCTAAAAAACCTGTTTTTTCCAAGAAATTTACGAATTTCGAACAGCCAGTATTAGTTTGATATAAATAAGCTCTTCCAGATCATATTTCAGCTTAGATAAAAATCTTTCACAGCATACAATGACCTATGTCATGATATATGGATTAAATTGAAATTTACACGAGGAATGTCCGCTGGGAAATGACTTTTTGCCATCTCTGACTAAAGCTGGATCTCCGTTACATTTGAATTCCGAGTTCATAGCGCCGTCAGGAAAACACCGCCAATAATAATCAGGCCTCGGTCTACCTGTTAGAGAATAAAGTATGGAATAAAATTTCTATTGTGAATATTATTTCGTGTTATATTTCAAAACGCAGTAATATTTCTAAAACATTCTAACAATATATGTGGTTTTATCACATATGGCGTAATGCTCACCGACGATGAGCTTTATCACATCAGTAACAACTCCGTTTAAGCCCAGAGCTAAAGTTACAGATAAAGTTGCCTGGCAAAAGTCAGTTCTGTCCCTTATTACAAGGAATGTAAGGCATATTACAATTATTGGAAAGACGAATACGAGCGGCTGAAATTTTTTACATACAAAATGCATTAGAATGTTATAATATCATTGAAGATTATTCAAATTTCCCCTTTCAAGGACCACTATAATTGAATAATAAAATTATCGACTGTGTTTATAGTAGTGAGTTATACTTTACCCATAGTATCGTGGTTGGCACGAAAGAATCGGTTCGGGGGTATTTATAAAGCCACAATTCTTCGAGTTGAATTTTTCTCGTGAATGGTTCAGCCCTTTCTAGCTCCCTGTTTCAATGTATGTATAATTTTTATAAAAATGACCTTATTGGATTGTATTGTCTATATCTAATTCTCGATAATATAATAATGTGTTAAAAACTCGCGCCATATGTGTGAATATTTCATCGATATAGCAGACGATTTTAAGATGCAATACTGCCTGTGTGATTATGCGTTGGATTGATAGATGAATAAATAAATGAAGATAAATGTTTATTTACATAAATAGAAAAGCCAGAACCACTCGTAATAAGATGTCGAATGATAAACCGCCCGAAACCTCGAGGCCACGGAGCGTAGGCATTATTTATTATTCTTCAAAGACACATTAAACGGCTACGTTTCGCGGCCATTTTGCCTTTTGACATATGACGTCACGACTTAAGAGTAATCGAGGTATCGACTATCGCAGCTGAACTCACGCCGTACATTTATAACTTTATAACACATGTGTTCTTCTTGTATAAGCGCTAAAATTTTTCTCAACGATCGTCTGATAACTTTATATTAAATATTTCATAAAATGAGTATCAATAAAAGAATCAATGTCCGAGAAGATGAAGTGGAAGAAGAAGAAGGAGATGAAGAAAAGATTAAAAATTTTCACGAAATGGGAATAGACGATCGTATACTAAAGGTAAATAAAACATAACACTCGCATGCACAGGTTATGTCGTGATAACAAATTTAATATCAATATATATATTCGAATACAGAGTTTTCTCTGAATTTATTCAGCCTATGGAATGCAGCGTGTTTTTTCCTATCATTATTTTCAAAAACAATCAATTTCAGCCTCAAAAATGTAATATTTAAGTTTATAGGTTAGGTCATATTTTTTAGGTTATAAAAAATCGACGTATTCATTAATGAATCTACGTTAATTCAGGCAATTGCAAAGCTAGGTTGGCTAGAGCCGACTTTAATCCAAGAAAAAACAATCCCATTATTATTGGACGGAAAAGATGTGTTGGTTCGAGCGAGAACAGGCTCTGGTAAAACTGCGGCATTTGCGATACCGATAATACAGAAGATACTGTCAGGAAAACAAAGCCAAAAAAAGCAAGAAATTAAAGCGTTAATTCTAGCGCCGAGCAAAGAACTGTGTAAACAAATTCACCAAGTTGTATCAGAATTGACGTTAAAATGCTCGAGGGAAGTTAAATCCGTCGATATCAGTCCCCAGATTGAACTAAGCGCACAAAAACCACTGCTAGCTGAAAAACCTGATATAATTGTCGCAACGCCTAGCAGATTACTCCAGCATCTTAAAGCGAATAATATTAGCGTCAGACAGACATTGGAGACGCTTGTTATCGACGAAGCTGATCTGGTATTAAGATTATCTCATTATTTCATCATAGAATTGTATTTCGTTGTATTATAATTAAAAGAATTCACTTTTCGAAGGTATTCTCGTTCGGATATGAAGAAGACGTTAAATCCGTATTAGCTTTTATGCCGACTGTTTATCAGGCCGTTTTGGCATCCGCTACGCTCTCAGAAGACGTAATATCGCTCAAAAAATTAGTACTGCATAATCCAGCGGTATTGAAATTAGAAGAACCGCCTTTAGCTCCTCCGTCTCAATTAGCACACTACACTCTTGCTGCTGAAGAAAACGACAAAGCAGCTATATTGTATTCTTTACTGAAACTGCATTTAGTCAGGTATTGTATAACGGAACCTTTTCTTCAACCAGATTTTATACCTTTGTCCATTTCAAACCTGATATTCTAATTTTTCAGAGGAAAAACTATAATATTTGTCAATACCGTCGATCGTTGTTACAAACTGAAATTATTTCTCGAACAATTCGGCATACCGACTTGCGTCTTGAACTCAGAATTACCCGCAACATCGAGATGCAGAGCGGTGACAAACTTCAATAGCGGAACTTACGACATCATTATAGCGTCGGATGAAAAGGCTTTGGAAGAAGTGAGGCTCCTTCAGATTAGATTATTGATTATTTTTTTCATAATCTTATCATCTTATCATATTTCTTTTTTTTTTTACACTGAATTTGATTTTTATTATTTCAGCCGCACGTTGCCAAAGAGAAAAAATCTAAGCGTAGAAAAGATAAAGAGTCTGGCATAGCTCGAGGAATAGATTTTCAGTTTGTATCAAATGTGATAAACTTCGACTTTCCATTGGATGTGAATTCCTATATACATAGAGCCGGGCGTACAGCTAGAGGTAAAAACCAGGGAACAGCGCTCAGCTTTGTAGCCATGAGGGAAAGAGCTCTACTCGACGATGTTGAGATACAACTGAAGGAGGGATATAATAGAGATAATATCTTCAAAACTTATCAATTCAAACTTGAAGAAGTCGAAGGGTTCAGGTATAAATCGTTCCCCTTTTTTCAAAAGAGGAAATTTTACTACAAATCTCTTTAAAAATGAGTGAAAAAAATGTTTTTCCGAAGATATCGAGCGAAAGATGCTTGGAAAGCAGTGACCAGGATTGCAGTCAGAGAGGCTCGTCTAAAGGAGATCAAGCAGGAAGTATTAAACTGTGAAAAGCTGAAAGGATACTTTGAGGAGAATCCAAAAGATTTGAAATCTCTCCGTCAAGACAAAGCCTTGCACACAGTGCGACTACAACCGCATTTAAAAGATGTTCCAGAGTACATAGTCCCACAAACTTTAAGAAGATTAACAGGAATTGGAAAAAGGAAGCGAAAATTCGACAGAGAAGCTGCAGCATCTGGTTCAAGTGCAGCAAAGTCGAAGTACTTAGCTAAAGCTTCGAACCCTTTAATCAGTCTTAGCATACCCAGAAAAAAATGAATCTTACTATCGCGATCTAGTATGAGAAAAAAAAGAAAAAAAATTCTGTACCATATTTTTTGACTAATTGCTGATGACATTAAAGTATTTGGGGATAAAATGGAACGCTTATTTATTATTCGAATACAAAAATGAATAGAAGTAAATAAATCGAGGATTATTGTGTGCTGAGATGGAAATGTAGAGTAATTTGCTTCCGTTTTATCAGCATAAGTAAAATCGCATTAGCGTGTCTTAAGAGATGATTGTGTGCAAAACTTATTTAGTGTATAGGTATGTATAAATAATGATTTGCAGGGTATAGTCAAATTTCATATTTTCCATATAGATCGTATAGATCTAGAAGTGTTTCTTCGTATTATAATATTAGGATTTAGTAGTCGTTCTTCTCGGCTTGTATTTTCCTCTTATATTATCATTCAGTCCTTCCCTGTTCCTTGCCAATTCAATGGCATAAAACTGGATCCTTGATGTGAGTATACTGTTTTGTTCAGAATATTCTCCGTCGCAATTAGCTCTGACTAAAGTACCAAAGCTGTAATCTTCAACGAGGTCTTTGAACTGTTCGCAAAACGGTCTCCACTTTGCCTTTCCTTCCGTAGATTTAAGCTCGTCTTCGTCTATCAGGTCAACTTTAAAATCGGCAAATGTCTCTCTGAATGATTTATAGATCAAATCATCGTGCGGTGTGAGTCGCAGGAGTTTAGGATCTACCGAGCACAATATCTGCACATAAACAAAAAAAAAGAGAAAAAAAATTTTCAAACAATTTTCAATAATTCAGAATTTTTTTTGATTTTTCAACCAAATCTTTTGTTACCAACGTTAAAATATATCTCCGCGTGTTCGAACGCCTTTATTGCCCACATCGCTTCCACGGATGGCTGAAAAGTAGTAAAAAACAAACAAAAAATAGATAATATAAAATCTGCATCGTCGTTAGGATCGTAAAAAGAAAAAAAAAAAAAAAAATTTATTTTGAAAGTCGCTTACGTCATTGTCAAACTCTTCGGCAGGTCTTGAGAGAACACTGCTTCCTGCTATCAACTGATCAGCCGTCTAAATTAAACGTAGATAATTAATACTGTTTGCATATTTTAGAACCTTAGATGAATAGATAATGAGAGAGTATATTAATTTTAGGTTATGTTAGGTCAATTTCATGAGTAACAAATTTTGGGGTTACAATAGTAGCCGCGATGTATTTAATACACAGGTTATAATCAAACATGATTTAAAAGTTCGTTAGAAGGGTACATTTTCGAATAAGATATTATCGGAAATTGATTTAATGTGATTTGACTATTAAACTTACCACATCGCCTACACGTGCCATGGTTTTCTTTTCACTGGTTTTCACGCAAACTACGATCCGCGAATTGTTATCATTATTATTCTTTGTTATTGAGCACCGGAGTCAATTGAATTGTATAAAAACAACGTGGTATAATATTTGGTGTGGTTTTAGACCAGATATACGCGATCTATTAATCTTGTTAACTTTTAGGCGGATAAATCAGGATCAATTATATTCGGTTCACGACTGATGTATTCAATTAAATTGCTTCAACGATTACGAATTTGACAGCGAATTGACAGTTCAAAAATTTCCTAACCGAAGCGTACACACATTACACAAGCATATAACGTTTAATAATAAAAGTAGAGTTTTATGACAGCCTTTTATATTCTTAATAAATTAATAAACAAACTTAGCAAATCTGGATGAAACCGGGGAGAAAATGATTGCCGCTTCCGATCCGCTGGTACGTTTTAAACTCTTCTTATCCTCGAATTTTTAAGTTATCTACTTCGCCGGTATTTCAAATAAATTTTATTACTACTTTGAAATAACGAAACTGGTATGTATATTCCAATTCTATAAATTAATATCGCAGATCAAACCCTCCAAAAAATATCCCCACTATCCGTATTATAAATATTTTACGAAGTCATTTTTTGAGGTTAGTCGCGCGTAGGTATTGTTCTTTATAAACACGTAATATATTCGTTTATTAGAGACAAGTAAATTCTAAAAAAAAATAAGAAGCGTAATACTCCGTCATGCAATAATTATTCTACAATTTCATGAAAGAAAATAGTTTCATTTAAACAATTCTTTATAAAGATACGTTTCATCATTTAAGGAATATGTCCCAGGAGGGCGACAGACGATCTCGCGGCACCCTGGCTCTGTCGTTTCTCAGCAGTTATCAAATAACCAGACTGTACCTGGGGAGAGTTTTATTTTACAACGCCTAAGTCAGGTCAATATATCAGAAAAAACGCCTGTGAGTTGGATGAAATGTATTTTTGAATTTTTTTGAATTTTTTTTCCGACAGCTTGAATTTTAACTAATAATTTATATATCTCCCCTAACATCGATTACAGAAAGAGTTTTGGTCTGTAAGAGAAAGCGAATCTTGCGGAGAAGAAGAGTTGTACTGGTCAGGTAAACTAGCCGTTCATTCTAGAGGAAATGGAGCTACAAAAGTACTACAAACATCTTACACCTGTGATAGTGATATAAAACACGCCCTTTGGTGTATCTTTCACTCTACTACTACTGACAATACTAAAAATAGTCAGCCTGACTTTAACGAACCCAATGGAGACCCGGTCGAATGTATTTGCCTACTGGACTCATACACTCTTAAAGTTTTCACGGAAACTGGCGAAGACTATGTGTCTAGCTTGCAATTTCAGGTCGGTAAAGTATTTGAATCAGAATATCAGCTTAAACCGACGTAAAAAAGAGTCTGAAAAGTTTAATTCGACTCAGATTCACTAAAAATTCGAATTTCTTAATCACATGATCAAAAATATGATAGATTTTGGTCCACGATCAACTGCGAATCATTTGATCCTACTACATCCTCACTTTTTAACATTATTCGTTCTTGGTACAGGTATCCTCAGTCTGGGCTACGAAGTACGGAATTTTATTAGAAAAATCTCCTGCGCCTGCCTTGGCGTCGAGGTAATTGAACCCTTGCAATCCTGGAAGTCTTAGAAATGATAGTTTATATTTGTTTTAACACATTAATGCACATTTACTCAGGTACGCGTCTTTGGAAGCGAGCAGATTAGCAGCTTTAAGCGAAAACCAATTACCTACAGCATTTTCTCTCAAGCATCCGTTGGACGAGATGTGTCCTCTGTTGATAAAGCATGGTGATATCAGAGCACAGTAATAATCGATAAAGTACTTGCCGTTTTCCCAACTCTGTTTTTATGATACCTTTATATTCACAGGGAATGTCTCGTACATGTGCGATTCTAATCAGAAGATAATTTTCACAAGTTCAGAGCCGTCGCTAGCTGTTATATACGACACTAGAAACGGACTGCATTCGGTTTATAAAATCAGAAAAGCCCTCGCCGATGAGTGCCAGATAGATTGCGGAAGCGATACTACAGCAAGCATGTTTAATCATTCGACTAGTGGCTCACCTCTCAATTTTGGAAGCAATATATCAAACAATAGAAGCTCTACCAGCAAGGCTCACGCCAGTATTTTTGGTGGGTATAATTATGAATCTAAATATATTTTTCATCCCTTTATGGGATCGAGAATGAAACTGATGAATAGACTGGAGAATGGGATGAATAAAAAGCTTGAAAAAAAGAAAAGATAAACATGTTTTGAACTCAGGTGTTCCCAACTTACAATCGAGTGGAATTGCTATGGGAATTGGGGGAGTAACGAATGCGAATAGTCCGTTTGGATCCCGCACCACATCTTATACCACGGGTTCAGCTAGCGGTGCCTCGCCTTCACAGCAGCAACATTCAAGATCTCAGAGTCCGATGGCTGCTATATCGAGATCTGAATCTCCGACTACTTTTTCACCTCTATTGGGAGGCCCTTGTAGCTCTATTCTCCATCAAACCAGACTCCATCATACTGTAATGGCGACGATTATGGGACAGTCACCGAACAGTCCTAGCAGTCCTTGCAATAGTTTGTATCTCCAAGACGCTATGGTCAGTCCTAGTAGGCCTCTGTATCCTGAACTTTGCTTGGATCATGTCTGGACAGAGAATATTGGAGTCTCAAAGTGGGTCTTGATGGAATTCTGACATTATCTATGTGTTTGAAAGACAATTCGCCCGGATACTAATCAAATTTCTTAATATTTTGATCAAAGGGATATAATATCGAGTCCTGCTTCCAAAGTCTTGTTGACATCGGATCTCGTTGGTCAAAGTTACTTGGGCTATTTGGTGCCGAGTAGATCTCAACTATTTTTAGTACGACTTGAAAAGTCGAACAAACAACAGCAGATTATATTCGGAATGGTTACCAGCATAGTTGCAAAAGATGCAGTTAGTTTGCCGGTGAGAAGACGTCGGCTTGAAAGCTCACGACTGAAAGATATCAAATTCTCGAAATATACAAATAAGTTTTTTTCAGAAACTCCATATGATCGCGACGATAGATTTGTCCAATGGAGTGGCGCTTTATTCCGGGGTAACTTGCATAGGCAGAGTTCATATCGCCGGAATTTTGTCTCCTTTGACAAATTCAAACTACTTTCTTCCTAATTTTGGGCAAAAATTAGGCTCACCATTTCCACGACGAAGTTCTTTGATCGTACAGAACTGCACGGCTTCAAACGAGGCAAAGTTTGACGAGGATCTGCATCTGCTCAGTCCGGTGACTAGCACTGCTTCGAGACTACCCATAATGCTAGAAAATTCAATGCTAGACGCAAGTCTACTTGCGCTTAAAGGAGCCGTTGGAAACATTGTCACCCTGGAATATGAGAATGGAAAATATTTCAGAATTGCTTTGCCAGAGCCCAGCACCTCCCCGCTAGGTATAAAATTTGGCTGATGTTTCTCTTTTCATTTGGACAGCAGGAAAAGAATTAATTCATTGCTAAAAATTAAGAAAATACACTTCGGAACTCGGTTTAACTTGTATTGTGCTTTTTTGTCCATAGTTACCACATGCCTATCAACTCTGAGAAGCGTATTGCAGCGAGATCTGGCAATGCAGTTATTGGTGAAATGGTATGGAGCTCGAAATGCTCCAGGGCCTCAGGACTTTGGACCAATACAAGAGTGGCACTTGTTTGTAGTAGTATTGCTTACGTTGTTAGGATACGACGTAGAGAAGTTGCCGCTTGTCCAAAATTACGACAATGATCAACCGACTGACCGCAACAGTCCCATTGTTCTTCCAAAGAAACAGAAAACCAATGATTCTGGATCCACGGACGACTGGCTTTACGTCATAAAATCTATCGAACAGAAAAACTGCCAAGAGTTCCTGTTCGATACGCTTAATCTAACAAAGTCGCGAGTTATCTCCAGGTCTATGGATGCCCAAAGATGCAAATCCGCAGTATCTAACACTTCAGCTAAAATCAATTCGCAAGCTATTCTTTTCTCGTACCTACCATTGGTTTTATTTTCCCTTCACTTAGTATATGAAGAATTGAAACTAAACATGACAATGTCCGATAGTTTGCCTCTACTGGCTCAGTTATTACATCAATTAAGTACCGACCTATGTTTCACAGCTTTTTCGCATCACTATTTCATTGATTTTCCGGCTATTTGTCAGTCGAACAATGTCAAGTCGCAGATCAGTCTATCAGATCTACAAAAGATCACACCGCCTAATTACATGCCATTAAAACCACCAAACATATTCGAAACACTTAGCAAATTGTTAACTAGGAATGAAGTAGCGCCTTTTCCATATTTAAGTCAAGTTAATTCGCGCACTAAAAACATCATTCAATTAACTGCGCTCATAGCACATGGGAAAAATAATTCCGCCTTGCAATTAGAACAATTTATAAAGCTGGTCGTACCAGCTGGAAGCCGAATAGATCCTCAAGATCTTGCTAGCAGACAAGACAAAGACTTACCAAGAAACTCTGAGTATCTTGCGTCCGAAAGAGCTGTTCTTTTGTATCACGAAATGGGTAGGATGATTCGTATTATACAAATGATATTATGTTAGTTGCAAGGTTACGTCGAACAGAATCATTTTTATACTTTCAATCATCAGGGATGAGCTGTAAAGATCTTGAGATATTTCCACCCGGAGTATCTCTGCTTTTGAGCGAAGTAATGCATCAATGTAGAGAAAGGCCACCGTCAGATTGGCCAACGCCAGCTTATACTCTAATAGACCGTCAAGATTTGGCAGCATTAGAGAGACATTCGCGACCCTTAAATTTAGACTACCATGCGAGTACGGGAAAGAGTTGTATTGTTAAAGATCCAGAGCAGGATGATGGGATGGAGTTTGACGACACTGTGAGTGACCAAATTTTGGAATGAGTTATACAGAGGACACAATATCAATGTCACGCCTCTAATGTTAAACGTTATCGCAGATTCTTAAACTGAGATTCAGCAAAGATCACAGAGTTGCGGAAGTCAGACGACTACTGAACTCTTCAAGACCGGTCAGAATCGCTATCGCTCAACGGCCGGACGTGAGCGATCATGATTTTATAGAAGAACAAGAAAGACATTTACATGCCCTTTGCACTAGGACCATGGCTCTCCCTGTTGCTCGGGGCATGTTTACCCTCAGATCTTCAACCCCAGTTATTACCGAGCAGTTGCCAGTTCCCCGTCTCTGTCTTACAGGTGAATTGAAATCAGTCGATTTTACTTTAAGAAATAACGAATTCATTAAAGCAATGTTAAACTCCAAACAGGAAAGGCTCCTCCTCGGGGTACAACAATAGAATTAGCACACATAGATGTGCCTCCGAATATGAACCTGTGGCCACTTTTCCATAATGGCGTAGCCGCCGGACTTAGAATTCATCCAAACGCATTGAACATTGACTCGACTTGGATAGTCTATAATAAACCACAGCAAAGTGAATTTGGGATAGAACACGCAGGTTTCTTAATGGCACTCGGGCTTAATGGTCATCTTAAAAACCTAGCTCCTTTCAACATGTACGAATACCTAGTCGAATGCCACGAAACAACTAGCGTTGGCCTTTTACTCGGTTTATCTGCATCTCATAGAGCCAGTATGGATGTTTCTATGACAAAACTGCTCTCTTTACATGTAGAAACATTGCTACCACCTACTAGCATTGAGCTAAATGTTCAACAGAATATTCAAGTCGCAGCTCTGATGGGCGTCGGTCTTGTGTACCAAGGAACAGCGCACAAATATATCGCTCATTCTTTGTTATCAGAGATTGGTAAATATTGAATTTTCAGAGATTAGGCTTTCATTTCATATCTAGTATAATGTTGAAATCTCTCGAGCTGATTTAAATGAAATTTAGGAAGGCCGCCAGGTCCGGAGATGAAAAACTGCGTGGATCGAGAGTCTTATTCCTTAGCGGCAGGGTTGGCTCTAGGCTTAGTAGTCTTGGGACGCGGAGGTGGATCGGATTTAGCGAGCATTCCTGACACCCTGCATTATTACATGCTTGGAGGAAATGTCCGGCCTTTAACCGGGGCTCAAAAAGACAAATATAAATCACCGAGGTGAGATTCCGACGCCTTGATTATATTCGTAAGGAGTCATAAGTTAATTATTGGAATTTCGTTAGTTATCAAATTCGAGAAGGGGATTCAATCAACATAGACGTTACCAGTCAAGGGGCAACCGTTGCATTGGGTCTGATGTACTTCAACACTGGAAATCGAGCTGTAGCACAATGGATGCAAGCCCCCGATACCCAATTTCTGTTAGATTTTGTCAGACCGGATTTACTTCTGCTCAGAATACTCGCAAAATCGCTTATCATGTGGGATGAAATCCAGCCCACTACTTCTTGGGTCTCTAGCCACGTTCCTGAAATCGTTTATCAGTATAGACTACAAAAACCCACTCCAGAAATCATGCAGAGCGTTGATTTGGAGACAATGAAGTGAGCTATCCCGTTCGTAGAAATCTCTCGTGTAAATTATAAGTATTACATGAAATGTATTCTTTATTATACTCTAGTCAAGCATACTGCAACATCATAGCAGGCGCCTGTTTGGCCTTGGGTTTAAAATATGCCGGATCGGCGAACAGGAATGCATATAAGACGCTGTACAACTACGCCCAAATATTTACTGCATTATCGCATAAATCTATAGCCGAATTGGCCGGCAAATCAACAATCGAAACCTGTTTGAACGTTATTTTATTAGCGACTGCAACTGTGATGGCTGGCACAGGAGATTTACAGGTAAAACTCTGCCTTGCAGTAAGAAAGAAGATGTTAGGCATAAGTAATTCAAATAATTTTGCAACATCTTTACAGATTCTAAGAATATGTCGATATATTAGGACTCGTGTTGGTCCAGCTAGCAGCGTCGTCACATATGGCTCGCATTTAGCCACCCACATGGCTCTTGGACTGCTATTCCTCGGCGGAGGAAGATATACTCTTTCTAACAGCCCAAGCGCTGTAGCAGCATTGCTGATTGCCCTTTTTCCAAAGTTTCCAACTCACAGTAATGATAATAGGTAAAGAGTTGCTTGATGCGTTTAATAACTCTTGGCTTCTTCATTGGAACATGAATTAGCGTGCCGATGATCGAATCAACGGAAATATTAATTCTACTATCGATTAACAGGTACCATTTGCAAGCACTGCGTCATTTGTACGTATTGGCAGCTGAACCCCGCCTACTTCTGCCCAGAGACATAGATACAGGACGTCTATGCTATGCTACATTGCATTTAACTTTCCGATCAGAGAAATTGTCGAGCGGTCAAGAAGTCGTACTGAGAGCGCCGTGTTTGTTGCCTGAATTGAACAGTCTGCAGAGACTTGAGCTACGGGATGATAGATATTGGAATGTGATATTTGAGAAGGGACATAACTGGGAGCAACTGATAAATATGTTGGAAAGATGCGACTTTGTAGACGTCAAGCAGAGGGTCGGATGTCTTTCCTACCAAGAAGATCCACATGTGAGAATCTGCTTCTTGTGTTTACACCTCGTAGCGCAGATCGTGAAAATGTACTAATCGAACTTTTTCCGCAGGGTTTCAGGAGTTTAGTTGCGCAAACTCTGACGACTGAAAATGTTATCGCTTGGGCGGCCAGACCGGAGCACATTACTGCGTTTACTAATGATAAGACTGTTCTGAATATAGTAAAGAATTTCTTGCAAGGTCTGACGAAATACAAGAGTAAAAAAGTTTCCAAGAATTTAGAAACCGGGAGAAACTCTAGCAAAATGAGTTCTAGCTTTCTCACGCAAAGCTCAAGCAATATTTCAGCAAGAATGTCCAGCAGCTATTCAGGCAATCGGTCCGAAGACTTAGATGAGAAAATGGAAGTAGTAGAATCGTCTCAAGGCCCTAAAAGCTTTCAGGGTAATTCAAAAGGCGATAATAAACTCCCAGAACTCAGCGAATCCGAACGCCACTTGTTACAAACGTTCGCAATAGTCGCTTACGAATGTGTGGTAAAGGATAAAATAAGTTTGTTACCATTGTGGGTGAATTTGTTCAAGAGTTTAGACGCTATTGAGAAACAACCCAACAGCTATCTAGTCTGGCAGATAAAATTGATTTCCGCACAAGTTTTGGGGAGATCAAAGACCGGGGATAGAAACGTTTTACTAAGTTCAGAGAGCACTCTTGCTATCAAACAGAAAGCTGCGGTGATCATGGACAAGTGGGAGCACGGTAAATTCAGCTTATCGGTTCCTCGGACTCTTTCGCCGCTCGGTTTCAATAACAACAATTTTTTCTCTGCAGATTTGAGACCGTTGATAAAAAATTACTTAAGTAATGGGACCGTTGAAGCCAACTCCGAAATGTTGGCAAGATTGACTGCGTATTTCACATTCTACGATCTGCCTTATCGAATAAATGGTCAAACTGATGGTAATCCGCGTTATTTAGTTTATGTACTCTATTATTACGATTCAATTCACTATTTAGAACGATGTCTGTTTTATTCCAGGTGATAAGTCGATGCTGAGTCTGTTCCTGGACTCGTCAAATGCCCAATTATCTGCTGTTACACTGCGGAAGCTACATACATTGCTGCGATCGGCGTAGGTAATTAATTAATAATTATATACACCGTTAAGACATCCTCTAGTATTATGTGATACACGCGATACACGCGATACATAGTTTCTAGTATATGTAATGTATTTATTTCTTTTTACATAGAAAATAAAATGAAAATCGTTCTACGTTTTTTAAATTCAGAAATTATTGCTAAACTAAAGATTTCGTATAGAAAAATGCTGGAAGTATCGATAACAAAAACTCATCAGTTTAGTTTAGTGTATCGTTATAGATATCTATGAGTCTATTCGCTTCGCGAAAACCCGTTTCTATCGCACCATGAACGGTCGAGTAGTAGTGAGGATACGTGCGGTTGGTCTTCCATCGAGAAATCAGTCAAATATATAGTTACTATTGTATATGCCCACCACATTCTCATATACAGCATTACTGAAAATGAGATAATTTGAATGAAATTAGTCAACGGTTTCAACGATTAATTTGTTCAGTAATAAGCTGTTGCTAATCGCACAGCTTGCTCAATACTATAGCGATTTCTGAAAGTGTTCTTCATTCAAGGAAACCGCACACCACACAGTCAGTTCCAAAGTTCTAAAAAAATTCTCAATGATATTGTTTATACACATCGCCCGGTCTCCAAAGATTCTATAAGCAGATAATTAACTGCAACTTTATGACTTTGTCCAGATGTGGTAATATCTGGCTCACAATACACATAGTAACGGGAGAGCCAATTATGAGTGTGAACTGATTGATGCAGGAAAATCGTTGGTGTAATCATCATCAATAACAGATATATTGAGATTTGTTGATGCCGCAACATTGAGAAATTTGTATATTATGGATATTAAGGATGATACAAATAATCAATCATAAATATCGATTGAATTGTACTGATGTAAAGGTGTGAGAAGTTCTTTTCTCACTTTTTCAAATTCCATATGATTATTAAATTGATTTAGAAGGTGGGTAGTAAAATAACAGCATATATGTATACGTATAATTTTTGTTTATTTATTACGTAATAAAATATCTTGAATAATTTACAACCAGACATAGATAACACGAATTATAAATAACATCTAATAAGTGAGTATCTTAAATTACGTGAAGTCATTTATTACTTTAATATAAAGTATACATAATCAGAGTGGTCCTTAAAAGGGTAATTTACAAAATTTTCAAGATCCATCTCTAAACATACATATTATATCAAAGAATTTCTTAGTTCCACAACCGAAAAACGAAAGAAAAGTTTTCTGTTCTTTATTGTCATTTTTGTTCATTTATCATTCAGTCAAAATCTATTTTATCATTTCTCAAGTCTAAAATGATCAATCGGCTCAATGTTAAGATATAAGTTTTCAAAAGTAGCTTCGCCTTCTGTAAAATTCCTCTTCATGTATAACCGGCTTGCCAGTTACCCCGCATATCATTCTATCAATAATAGATCCAAAACTAGTATAACAGTAAATACATCCGGCTAATATTCCCCCTAGATGACCAACAAACGAAGCATTTGGTACTAAAATATGTATTAAAACAAGTTCAACCCATACAGCAAATTTGCTTGGTACTCTAAACCCTCCGACGTCACGAACTCTGTCTTGTTCTTCAGATATTCCTATAACTTTAAGGGCGAAAAGAACGGCTGAAAACCCTATAGCACATGATGTATAGTAGCCATAGTCTCCGGTCAATTGCATCAGGCAGTATCCCAAAGCTACATACATGGTACTACAAGCAACTGACAGAAACGATAAAAGCATTACGAAATTAGTAGTGCCGTATTTATTCTCTAAGGTTGAACCTTTCAGGATTAACGACACCATGTTATAATACAAGTGCATGTCAGATCCGTGTTCGAAATTTGACAATATAAAAGATCGCCAGTTTCGGTATTTCAACACTTTTACGCTCGATATACAAACGTCTTCTGCACTCCATGGTACTTTTATCGCTCCCATGTATAAGAGGGCCTGAAAAATAATTATCAATATTATAGATGTTACTTTTTGAAGGGTGGTGCGAAAAATTCGACTTTTTCGCGCCGATTTTGAGTGTGCGAAGTACCTGCGTTTCTCGCACCAGTGCACAAAGTAATTACTCGACTGACGCGAGATGCGAGATGCGAGAAATGGGTACTTTGCACACGCAAGTAACGCTAGTAAAAATGATTACTATGCGCACTGGTGCGAGAAACGGGCACTTTACACACGCAAAAGACATGGAAAGTCGAATTTTTTGCACTGTTTCAGAAAAATAGTGTGATTAGCAGGTGCGCATTGGTGATTGCCAGTCGTGCCAGAATCAAGAAACTTGCGCCCTGGTTGCACAATGTCATTACAATGTAAATAAAGGAAGAGGTTAGAGTTCGGAAGAATGATGCAATGATTTTTTCTTCCTTTTATCACAAGTTATGTGTACAAGCGATATGGTTAATATGAATGAAAAATATTCAGAAAATATTATTATGTAGCTTCACCTGTCCTACTACAGCTGCCAAAGTAGCTGGTGGAATTTTGTCAAGACCAAAATTGACGGCTTGCATACAGAGCAAAACTATGCCGTACTGCAAGCCTTGTCTTTGCCTCTGCGATGGACGCATATTTACTTTCTTTTAATATCTGGCCTGATTCAACTCGAGGAAAGTCTTCAGTATAGTTTCTTCAACTTAGATCGTAGCACATTGATTGAACGTAGATCAATTTGAGAAAGAAAGTGAAAACTGTTGATGTCCGTATCTGACTCTGACTCTGACATCGCTTATTTGTTGTTGAATGTTCCTGAATATTCTCGGCCACGTGGGCGCTATCAATTCGTTTGTGAGATAGCGCCATCGCGGTAGATGCTTTGTGAACTACTTTTGCCGCAGGCATACAGGCGGCAATCATTTGAATATTCAAAGTTTCATTTATTAGTTATTGTTGCGGAATGATCAACGCTGATTCACTAGAACCTTTCGCGTCAGTATTTATGATTCTAGGAATCTATCCTGCGCGCTGATTCCAAAAACTTAAATGCATGTATTTTAAGTATTTCATTAAGCATCAAAGATAATATCAACACTTTTTTTACGAAAGAATGCATTGTTCGTTGAAAAATTAGTCAACATTTTTCTTATTAGTAGCCGCAAGTATCCAAAGTCGTCGAAAAATAAGAATTTAGACATTTGTAAACAGCGTGCGATGATCAGGTCATGACTAACGATATTTAGTCAATGGATTTTCAAAGTGATATCAAACTTTGAATCACCCTGAAATGCACAGTAGTCGATTGATTTCTCACACCGTACAAAAGGAGGGATAGAAAGTCGTTGAAGATAAACGGAAGCGTTTGTTAATCGTCAAACTATAATAAGATAGATCAAATTCTTAACATTGACAGAAATTTATTATAGACGCGAATGATCCAGGTATAAAATGCTGGGAATGTTCCCGAAGCATTTCAAAGTTCAGTATTATTCATAATATTGATGTACTTCGATGTTAATTGTGTTATTTCGACTTGGCTGCTTGTACTTGACGAAGGAAACGTTGATAAACTGTGTAGTATACTCTTTCAATAACAAAATTCGCTTCTGGCATGTCGCGTTTAGTTTTGTTCTTCGAGTAAATTCGAGGTCCGTGAAAACCTGTATTTGTCTTGAATTTTTACACGCACAAAAATATCAGAGCTGTTGATTATCCGGTTACAAAAATTTGTCATTTTCCGTATTTCGTCTCTCCGCATTATAATGTTCCCATTTTTTGATACGCTCGTTCAAAAAATGAGAAAGAAAAAATGATTCAGGTCAAGTTCCAGCGGTCAGGCGCAATCGAATAAGATTATAATTCTTCTTTAGCATCAACTATTCAATTTGAAAATCACAGATCCGTATTTGCTTTATCTGCAAGATCATCCGAGCGTGCTCTGTGACGCAATGAATAATCTTACGCACAAATTACGTATAATTCTCGGTGGGACTATTTCGTATTTCTTTTCGTTTTTTTCTCTTATATCAAGTTACGTCCTTCTTTCACATATGCGCGGTAAAATCCCGATCGGAATAGCCAGGGAAAGCTGGCTTCGCGAGAGACATAAGGGACTTAGTCCCCATGATGACACGCTGACCGTTGTTGCATCAGATTCTAGTTTACCTTAACTATAAGATATAGTCACTTCTATACCATAACGTATAATGCACACGGCGTTGCCAAGAAGTCGAAGAACGAGAACCTGCGGATATTATAATAAAGGGTCAGACTTTATCGTAAAGTTCGAAGAATTTTAGTCAAACATCTTTGTTCATCGTCCTAGAAATTTTTTTTGGAAACCCTAGATGCAGGGCGTGACAAATCGGGGACTACATTATTAAGGTGGTTAAAAAACCACTTCCCATTACTATTCAGCAACTAGTTATCCCAACATTCACCTATCGTCAAAGAATTGTAAATCACTCATTCGCATGGTATATCCAGTCGTAATCTCTCCTCACGACAGTCGTGGGAAGGAGAATAGCACGTGAACACCTCGTGAGAGAATCTATGAACTACAAACTTTAGGAAAAAACCGAAGTAAACAACTCCTGAGAATTTTTGGATACGGCTTACGTGACTCGGGTCAGACCATAAAGGCTTTCCGCAATGCAAGTTCTTTATATACTTATATCCATGAAAATTTTTACCCGGTTGGATTCGTGCTTGGATTTTCTTTCCAATCCTCAGATACTTAGATTTGGTAAGGCTGTATCAGAACACCGTACGAATAGAAGGTGCGATTTTTCCTTCTCTACAAAAGAGAGGAGAGGAACATGGCCATTAAATCGTCAATCTGAAATCGACCAATTTTTCGAATGTGATGGAACTACAAAGTTTGAAGATCTCTCACCGCATATATTAATCGCTCTTATTCGTTTAGCAGCAAATTCCAGAGTTAAGTCGAACTTTGAGAGAGCTCTTAAATGATCGGGGTGGATCAATATATGATATGGACATGCCGTACTTTCTAAGGGAAAATTAAATTGCGAGAGGAAGGACTGGCTGGACAATGTGGAAACAAATAATTAATCGATTGGTATTTCAGTTTTCTTTGTTCGTGTTGAGGTCACAACGAAGTTTCGTACGCCACAATGCGATACACGATTTGAAAAATTAAACCAGCTCTGGAAAACTTGTTCAACTGCTTTGAAACACTTGCGCTAAGATCCGTTCTGGATAAAAACTTGAATACTAATTAAAATGAATATGCAATATATGCAGAAACTAGCGAATAAGAAAAACTGCACCTTCTTCTTGCAAACAGTTTACTATGAATTTGAATTCTAGTCAATTCTTGGAAGGAAGTATCTGGAAAAAATGTTCATTGCTAAAAAATGCTGTTTTTTTCTCAATGTCTGTGCAAAGAGCGGTGAAAAAATTTCAAAAAATGTTCCTCGCGGAAATATATTTCCGCATTACTATTTATGTTCCATGAATTCGTCGATTCTCTTCCGTGGGAAGCGCATCGTCAAGGCAACATAATCAACTTCCTAGATTAATTAAAAACCTTTCTAGAATATTTATGATCCGCATATTTGCTTGAAGAAACTAAAAACTGTATTGTCTATCCAGTTGTCGAGGTTCGGATTTAAGGACGACGTGGTTTTTTTCAGATAAACGGGCAATAACGTTGGTCCAGGACAATTCCTACATTTTTTTTTTCATAACTATAAATTTTATTCCTCGACAGTTTACCCAAATTTAAACCCTATTTTTAGTCCTCAATATCTATATATAATCGAAGGACATTTGAGGGATCATCGTATGGCGAAGGAGTTGGTATAATATAGTCTATATGGAACGCGATGGCCTCCGTTGAAATCTCCCCACCTGGTTATATCGGGTTATAGGTAGAAGTGCCGCATATCGTTAAGCGGAGAGAATCGGTGGGGATGGTTTGTGTAAAAGCCGAGGAATCGGTGGATGACGTGCAGTCGCAACTTCGCGATCCACTATACGGTCCGGTGCTAAATTTGCCTGAAAAAAAAAGGAAAAAAAAAAAAAAACAATCCTGCCAGCTCGATATTCAACGAGCTAAACACGAACCAATTGGTCTTAACGAATTTCACTCTCAAAAATTCTACGCCGCTAAAATCAGTAGATCTTTGATCTATCGATCATATACCAGCATCCTTCAATCGAAGTGTGTAGTAGTTACCCGGAGTTATCTTAGCCACATGTGTCCATGAGGTGCAAAGTCCTAGATTGCCAAGGCAACTCACCAACATTCCTACCCAGCGTAAGGTAAGCGAAATCCACGATTTTCTCCGGAATGATAGAGCTGTGGTTTCCGTCTCGTTCTTTTTGGGAAAACTTACAGTAGCTGATATAATGAACTGCTGCATTCAAAAAATAAAGTATACCCGATATATGGGAACGAGAATTGTTACAAAAAACAGATTTTATGGATTGTAATTATAGTTGGAGCCTATAAACGCGACGTGCGCCATAGCGCTCGGATAAACTGAAACCAGTTTTCGATCTAGGAGTCTGTTAGTTGCATATTTGAATTAAGTGGTTTTTCATGACGTCAGTTGTTTGTCAAGGAATATCGTAAAACGGGATGGATCAGCTTTATCCTATATGAGAAAATCGGAGACCGAAAATCATACGAAGAAACAAAAAAAAAAAAATGAGAAATTATACAATTTTCTATTTTTCTTTCCCAATATTAACAGGCTAGGTAAAAATCTTCAGACGAAGAAAGGCAGCAGAAGAGGTAACGCTGGCAACTGCCTGGAACTTCTTGTCCTAGTCCACTTACATCACGTGCCATAGGGTGAGTTTTTGATAAGCCGTTGTTTTTTTTTTTTTTTTATTAATCGGTTTAATTGGAACTCCAAACTTTCAAAGTTTGCTCCTCCACTTTTTGTGGAGTTTTTGTTGTTGCTCAGAGAGCATAAATCTGGAAAGAGAATTAACGACATTCCATGAATTATTGTCGGTTCCGCTACCACTTGAATAATCAACGTTAGAACGTAACGGCGTGGATACAAAAACGTTGAAATCTTTTAAAAATAGAGTTTTGTTTTGTGGAGGCTACGATTAGAGCAGACATTGTCCTTCTCTTCAAGCACGAATGTCGTTCTCGAAGTGAACTAATTGGGGTCAAATTTAGTCCTAAAAATAGTCGGTCGATTTTCTTCTTCTACGACCCGGCTTTCTTCGCCCGTGCCTTTTGGAGCGTTTGTTCAAAAAATAAATAAAGAGAAAACAAGGGAGTAAAAATGAAAAATAAAAAATAAAAGAAGAAGAACTTTCGGAGTTACTATAAGCAGGATCAAATGTTTCGACTGGAAAAACAGACTACATCTCAAATCTCTTTGCCTAGCTGGTCACAATTATGAAAGTTTGACGATGATTTGCATTAAAAATAGTTTCCAGTTTCTGGATTATAATATACGAAGCGAGAACTCTCCCGGGAATTTGCCCTCGCCTAAGTTTTTATACGCTGTGTGACGAATCGATTCCTAAATTTCTCCGATTGCCCCCAGTGTCTGAGAGTCTTCAAGAATATTTCGAGCTGAACGCGGTTCCTGTTCATTTTTTTTCTCTTCAATCTACAGATCCTTCGAATCCAGCTCAAAGGGGTTTTCGTTCTTTAATGTAAATTAATTTATTGTCAATTTTTTTTGTTCACTTCTCTTCTTATTCCGCAGAAGTGAACCCTGTCCCTGAGAAGCATATAGTCCATCGGAGCTTCCACCACATTGTCAACCACACAGCAGCACAGCGTGACCAAATCGCATCGGTATAACGGAGGTCGAGCCAAACAACACATCACAGTCGAAAAACTATATCAAGGAATAAAAATGGTGTACAAGAACCTTGACAGCTCTATCGTGAAGGGGCCTTACCAGGAAGTGAGGTAAAAAATAACGCGATTCAAAAGATCTTTCGAATCGGTGATAAAAAAATGACTGGCCGTGAAAAAGACGGGTTTACAATTAGAAGCGCACTTTAAGCCACCCTGTGTCGGATTATTCCTCTTATTACACTTAAGCGCGAGGTTCGAGCTCATATCCTATACTTTCTTTCGCCTCCTCGTAAATCAACTAAATCAACGCTATGTGTAACCCGATAATCGCAGGCTGTGCTGTTCTCCAAGGATTAATATCTCGACGAAAAGTTATAAAATGATTTACCACTGACGGTACAGCGTTACTTACGCACACCGTACGTATTCTGTTACAAATCGTATCAGGGTTCAGATTCGGGCTTATGGGGTTTCAAGAGGAGCCACGAACGATTGCTAAAGACGTAAAGACTCGAAAAGTTCTTTCGACGTTCTTCGAGTCTCGGAATTTTTTCTTTTATAATCCAAAACCAAATTCATAATAATTAGATGAATTTTTATTCTGAGTTCCCGACGGATTTTTTATCGAATTTGTTATCACGGCAGGAAGGGCCAGGAGCAGCAGCAGCAGCAGCCCCAGACTTCTCAGGAGCCTGCGAAGAAGCCAATGAATGAAAAATACGGCGCATGGGGTTCGGTTTACAAGAACAAACAGAATTTCATAAACATGCATTGCGGTTAAATTAATACCAGGGAAGCCTCAACCTCCGTAGTACTAATAAATTTGATTTCTTTTATATGTGCTGTTGGACAGACGCGTTCATTCGGGTATAAGAAATATATACTAACCCCTTATTAGTTGATATATAACTAATTGATAATATCATTTTAGAAATTTTAGCATCGAATTCGAAATCTGCTATATAATATCATATAATATTATTATTTTTGTATTTTATAAGTGAAAACGTGGAAGCATTGATCAATACATAATTATATCTATATA
Source organism: Tenthredo notha (assembly GCA_914767705.2). Taxonomy (NCBI): domain Eukaryota; kingdom Metazoa; phylum Arthropoda; class Insecta; order Hymenoptera; family Tenthredinidae; genus Tenthredo; species Tenthredo notha. Next base: position 21,608,741 of record OU611908.1, on the reverse strand, counting down.
AAAATATAGCCTATACTATATCGTAAGGATCTTTATTATTTTACTTTAATAGAATTTTTAGACTAACAAAGGAAGAAAGATAAAAAAAAAAATGGTATAATAATTTATAAGATCATGTGATATTGTCTCTTGTAAATGGTGCAAATAAATTATTACGATTGTCGTTCGAGACTGCAGATGCAGCGATTTTGTTTTTCGGAGTAAAAAAATTAATGCTTTTATTTGATCCTTGCTAAGGAGGTATCTATGATGATTTCGGTATTTCAAGAAAAAAAAAATGATATCAACTTTTGTCACGTTCTCGATTCCACATATGATGATTTCAACGAAATCGGAAACCCTTGATAATCGAGAATAATAATAATCTAACAAGCGATTCTAGTTGCCTAACTGGGCTGGCTTGACATCTGAAAAATCTATTTCAAGAGACAGTACCATCCGAACGCGCTGTGGGTGACAATGATGAACACACGTATATATATATATATTTTTTTTTATTACTACTATATTATTAATAATCGTTAAATTCAACTACATATGTACCTAATACTCAATTTATAAAGATATCTGGTTAAGGGATGAACGAATATTTCATTACATGTACACTTAATCACAATCAAAAATATAACACATCCCAATTATTATTATTATTATTATCATTATTATTATTATTTTCTCTCCATGAAAATAATTGAGATCAACAAATAGGGGATGCGGCAATATTTTTGTCGTTGAATTTAATGACCTTGAAACCTCTTAACTGTTTTCTTGAGAATCATTTTTAAATAGCTATTATAAATTTAAGAACTTATACGGAGTTCGTTGACCTAGCTAAAAATCCTCCTTGTGTGGATCTCATAAATCATACCACCTTTTAGGGGTGGTTCGGCCCGCTTTACGCCCTGTGACGTCAGCGAGGGAGGCATTAGCGTAAGAACTTGAAGGGACACGTGGCTACCCATCTGCATTAGAGGGAACTGTCTTAGCTTAGCTATAGGGGAACCACCACGCTAAAGAAAAGGCAAAAGAAACCCGAGTCTGGTTTCGGAGGGTGGTTCCGCCGGATATACAGCTACCGGTGAAACGAGATGAGGCCTGCATGTAGGGAGACGTGATCAGAGGTTGTTGCCCTACATGGTAATCTTTGATCATATGTATACATATTAGACCTGTCCTTAACGAGGGTAAAATCGAATTTCCATCGGGCCACTCGTCAAAATGGTTCGAAATAATTAAAAAAAAGTGTCCAATTTTTTTCAATTTTTTTCGTTTGTATTTACCCACCCCTAGAAAGCGTTACTTTTTCCCATAAGAAAAGCATCGATTTTTCGAGGTACTTAATCAAAAATTCGTACTGGGTCTGAAAATAGTCGTAAAAAAGTTTGCAAAGAAGCAAAATGGAGGTCAATTCGTCCACTTTAAGCCGCCGCTTGGAAAATTGGGCTATCTCTATTTTTGACTCCGCTATCCAACTTTTACGGACGGAGAAATATTTGAAATTAGGAGTATATTTCAAAAAGGTCAACTCTATATAATGCGAGGAAAAGTTTGGAGCTCGAAAAACCAATTTTTGAATATCCTTGTGATTCAAGTCTTCTGAATATGTGGGAATGTCAAAATATATCTTCAGAACCTTTGGAAATATTTGAAGTTAACCTCATTCACAAAAAATTGGTGTCTCTGGAATTAAAATCTTCTGATAATAAATTTTTTGTAGTGTCTTTAGTCAAAGCGCTAGCGTGTAGTCGGAGCAGTGAAGCGGGTTTGTGATTACCTACATTTTTTCATAATTATGTACTTCGATTTAGGTCTTTGGATATTCAGCTCTCCGAATGAGGTTTTTTGACATTTTTTTGATCTTTTTTCAGCGTTTTCCCAAATACTGAGAAGGAAGATGAGGTGGTCGAAATTTTTGAATTTCTATTTGTTATTTTGAACAAAGAATTTATTTTATCTTCAAGACCAATCCCAAAAGCTTGTATTCACTATTCGAAATATCGAGAGATAATCAAATTCTGCCAACGGGGATCGCCTCAGAATCGTTTGTACCCGTTTGTACCTCCTTTTTTTTCGTTTGTACACTAAACGTGATGGATTCTGAGCCGGATGTGTTCGACAATTGAAGAAACAGCCAATCGGCGCTTTGCATTTTTGTAATCCAGAGCGCCGATTGGCTGTTTCTAGAATTATCAAACACATCCGGCGCAGAATCCATTACGTTTAGTATACCTCGACCTAAAAAAAGTTGGAGTCGTTTTCTGATTTTTCGAAAACCTAACTCTTTTGTTTTGAGAGATAATCGAATTCTGCCAACGGGGATCGCCTCAGAATCGTTTGTACCCGTTTGTACCTCCTTTTTTTTCGTTTGTACCTCGACCTAAAAAAAGTTGGAGTCGTTTTTTGATTTTTCGAAAACCTAACTCTTTTGTTTTAAGAGATAATTGAATTCTGCCAACGGGGATCGCCTCAGAATCGTTTGTACCCGTTTGTACCACCTGTTTTTTAGTTTGTACCTCGACATAAAAAAAGTTGGAGTCGTTTTTTGATTTTTCGAAAACCTTACCCTTTTGTTTCGAAAGATAATCGAATTCTGCCAACGGGGATCGCCTCAAAATCGTTTGTACCCGTTTGTACCTCTTTTTTTTCGTTTGTACCCCGACCTTAAAAAATCCCAAAAGCTTGTATTCACTATTCGAAATTTCTTGGCGCACTAAGAGTTGGATAGCGGAGTCAAAAATAGAGATAGCCCAATTTTTCAAGCGGCGGCTTGAAGTGGACGAGTTGACCTCCATTTTGCTTCTTTGCAAACTTCTTTACGACTATTTTCAGACCCAGTACGAATTCTTGATTAAAAACCTCGAAAAATCGATGCTTTTCTTATGGGAAAAAGTAACGCTTTCTAGGGGTGGGTAAATATGAACGAAAAAAATTGAAAAAAATTGGACACTTTTTTTTAATCATTTCGAACCATTTTGACGAGTGGCCCGATGGAAATTCGATTTTACCCTTGTTAAGGACAGGTCTAATACATATATACACCGAGAAAAGGGGGTGAAGACCCTTCTTCGTAGTCTTAAGTCTTATAAACGAGAAAAAATCATCATGTTTTTTTTAATTCCGATTTTTTTTCCCTCTAGCCAACGAAAAAACGGATGACTCCGATTTTTTTGAAGATATATCGCCGCGATTCCTTGGAGATATTTCGAAAATCATAAACCTTTTGAGGATATTGACGAATAATAGACTTGTAGCAATTTTAATTTCATTCCACAATTTTTTTTTATTTAAAAAACAGCGTTTCTTATGGCAAAAATAATCGCATAATAAGAGCCTCAGAGCCTTAGAGAAAAACCGTTGCATTTGAAGCGCTACATTTTTTAGCCCGATTCAATTTTTTGAATTCCTACGTTTGTTTACTTGGTTTAAACTATCGGTAAGATCCAGACTGTCAAAACACGTAAATGAAAAGTGAAAGATTGTTGTTTTTCTTTTTTTTTGAAGTCGTAAGGATCATAAATTTGATTCTATTCACATTTTTAGTGAATCAGAAAATAATCATAGGTGTGCATAGTCCGTAGTCTCTACCTTACTGAGACTTGATACGCATCTGCGCCTATATATTTGAACTAATCGAGTCAGTTCTAATAATAAAAACTAGAGGTTAACGTTTTCCGAAGTGACGTAGAATTTTATTCCTGGATAACCGATATGAACATGCAGGGGGATTACGTCGAAGAATTTTATTCTTTTTTTTTCTTTTCGTTTGCTCCATGCTTCGTCGCATCGAATGTGGTATAAATTATTTTCTCATAATTCCGTATCACGAAGTGAATGATCAATTCGTCGGATTATTTTTTTTTTCCATACCATCAGATGGATCTTCGGGATAGAGATCTCAAAGTTTCTTCGCTATCATTAGCTCGATCTTAAAGACGTGTATAGCGTCGCGACGCCGACGCGTGCACGGGCATATACCTATGTATATGTATATCCCTAACGACGCTCGACGTCGCGGGCTGCAGTATGTAATACGACTTAAAAGTCGAAACTCGAAAGAGGAAATTTACGCCCGACGTCCCGACGCCCTGACGACGCCTCGACGCTTTTGGGGGAGCGATGAAATTTTCGGGGAGCTACCAAGCTGCAAGCTGCACCAACTGATCTCGGCAAAGCTTGCAGTTGCAGTCGGCGTTCGTCAGTCCATCGGTCGAAGCGTAGCTTACGGCGTCGCGACGGTGCTACAGAGGAAGGTTATTAAAGATCTAGATAGACGCCGTCTGTCCGCATAGCGACGAAAGCCCCGATCGGAACAGTATTCTACGCTTAAGGGAAACAACACCGTAGTCAAAACAAATTAATAATAAATTAAATCAAACTAAAAGAACGAAAAAAGAAAGGGAAAAAATTTATTTAACAAAAATCCTTTTCTACTCAATTAATCGACGCCGTAATTCCAGTAGAATATTTCCCGAATTTTCTATCCGATCGACTCAATCGACTGTCTTTTTACTAATAATATTTTTAATCCTACACATAAATTAATTATTTTAATTATAGATCATTTCTGAAAGATCTCTGTTAATCCGCGTCATTTATATTTATTATTTATTTATTTATTTGACCAAAGAGAAAAAAAAGAGAGGAAGAAGGAAAGAAAAAAGTAATACCTAAAGCTCGAACAGCACTTACGATATTATTATTCGAAAATAATATAACGAATGTATTAAATTTTTTTCTAAGTTCGTAATCATTCTCCGATATAAATTAAATCATATATATATATATATATGTCATTATAAATACAGTGTCGATTTATGTATATGTATACGTATTTATTTATTTATTAATCTATCGCATATTAGTCGTATCTCTCTATCGTTCCTATTTAATCATATAATCGTTTATAATCGACGAATTTTCATATTATGTAAAGCGCCGCGCGTTAATTCGGCTAACGAGAAAAAAGAAAAAAAGAGTAGAAAAAGAAAAGGAAACTTCATTATCGAGATAATTACCTAGTGTACAGTGTATTACGTGAAGTGTTATTTGAAGACTGGTATAAGAAAAGAAAGATATTAACCCGGCATAGACGACCACACAACAGACAAACCTATACGTATATACATTATACATACATATACGTGCAAAGAACGCGAGACAAGAGGACACAAGTCTATTTCGAGGTGAGTGCACTAGACTCCTCCGTTTTGTTCCATTTATTTCTCTTCTTCGTCATACTTTTACTCATTTTTTTAATTTTTTTATCCCCTATTTTTTCTCACATTTATTTTCAACTAACTGTCACGCGTGTGCGGGACTCTCTTGAATTTGTCCATTCCACGTTGTATATCCAGTTCTTTCATTTTTCTCTCTCCCTAATGATGATAAAAAAAAAAAAAGAAAATTGAAAAAATTGATTTTCCGTCTGAGTAACTCGATTCTTTCGATATTCACGTACACTTATTCATACTATACGCTATTCGATTGAAAGAAATTATCCCAGGCTACTGCGAAGTTTTGAGAAATCTGATCGTGAGCTAAAATTAGTTATTTTATATTATATCTGTGTGGATATAGTGGATAGAATTTTAATATTCATGTCTTCGACGCGTCTGACCGGTTGCTTGTTATACCTACTTCATTGCGACGCGCTGTGCTGCGATTTCTGCACCGCCGTATGTATACACATATGGAAAGTTTGCCGTTTGACATTACCGGCTTGTACTACTTCGCGACAGGTTTTACAGCCGGCTTACCAACACCGAGTTTTACCACTCCGGTATCCACGTCAGCTCGACTCACCCACACCACAAAAATGCCCATAAATACGACATATTCAATAGCAAATAGCACGTGAAGAAGAAACGGGTTTATCACTATAAATCGTACGATTCAGTTGTTGACTAAAATAACAAAATCCCTTCCATGTTCGTCTCAGGACGTAATTAGCCCTGAGAATCAAGAGAGAGAAACAGGAAGCTGAGGAAGTCTGAAGCGGATATCCGCCACTTCTCTGTACATAAAAATGTTAATACCAAAATTTCTCCGCTTTATGATATATTCGAGTATTTGTTTTTTTTTTTTTTTCTTTCAACGCGGTATAAAACGCCATTCGCTGTAAACTTGCCCACTAATCACCCTGCAGATCATAATCACAGCATTGTCAAACTCTTTAGGAAACCACGTCCGTACGTAGGATATATACCGAGTTCTAAAATTACCTAGAAGAACGACGGAAGGGCGGGCAGACAGAGAGACAGAGAGACAGAGAAAAGATAAAGATGAAGATAAAGATGAGGAGAGGGGGGGGGGGGGTAAAATTCTTGAAGAAGTGTTTTAAGAACTGGTACCCAACTCTCGTGCCCTCATCCCCTTCGCGTACCTATCGCGCTTCCTTCTCAAGTGCCACTTTTGTACTTATTTTCATTTCCTGTGCGACAATGAGCTTTCCTCGTCAGTTTTTCGAACGGTACTTACACCTCGCATGAGACGAGCTACCCCCAATATAATAATACGATTTTTGCCCAGCGCTTTAAAACCCCGGGTTTCTCAAACTAAGAGAAAGTGACGACAGAACGACCATTAGAATACAACAACAAAACTATATGAAACTACCCCGAAGACAAGGCTATGTTTAAACCCTGAACCGTAGTAGAATACCGTTATATGAGGGTTGTGTACCGAGGGGGTGGCTTCCTAAATTGTCTAAGACCGTTGATTGAAAGCTGGTAGAAAAGAAATTACTGGCACGCGTCTAAAACGGGGAGTTTCAACCGGTTTACTTGGGGTTGAAAGAAAAATATCGACGCCACACGCTGGAGAGATTATTTCACCGACCCCTGACACCACATATGCTTTCCCCCCCGCCCCCTCCCGGTCAGAGAAGCTTTATGGTTACCGGCGGAGGGCTTGAGCTGCGCTCGTTTCATTTGGCGAGTTTTTTTTAAAAACAATGATTGCAATTTTTTATTTCGGTTTCTTGGATTTTGAAAAGAAAAATTTAGTCGAGAAGCTAAAGGCTAGCGCGGCGGTACTGTACGACCGGAAATAGAGCTTCCTCCAGCTTCCTCCAGCTTCCTCCAAGGCCCGCGCCCCTGTATCCCCACGTCTTCGCCCTCCTGAGTAGTAGTCTATCTTCTCCTTCGCGGTGGGGCGTAGGTACGTCCTTTTCTAAATCTTTATCTGTCTTCTCCCAACCGAGGAGCACATAGCGACCGAAAAACTATTTTTGGAAAGCTTCACAGCACCCAACAGTCGCCCTCTTCGACTTCTGCCCCCGAGGGGGAACTCGGAACTTCCAACCCGCACCCAGTCGTCACCCAAGCCGCATACCGCCTTCTTTAAACCTCGATTCTCCTGCCCCATCTTCGGTTTCCTTAGCTGAACCTTTATTTTTTCGTCTTTACCGAAGGGGAATTAGGGGACAGTTACTTAAATGGAATGGAATAGACGAGTTCGTTCAACCCGAGAGAGGGTGGATGCATGGATCTTGTGTACTTTTGGTACACGATGGTGTGCACTATGTGCAGGGGATCCTTGACGTGCGCCACCAGCCCGCAGCTGTCAATCGTTCCTTTAACTTACGTTAGGTATATACCACCTATATTCCCCAGGAAGTATGTGCAGCGGTGTAAATACGTACACATGTATGGATATGTATACAGATATATATATATATATATACGGGACGCCATCGCCGCGGGGGGGCGACGCGACGTCGATGGCAAACTGTATAACAGCTATAAGGCTAACCGTGCTGGATAGTGATTTCTTGCTCTCGTATATTTGATGAGCTGCTACCGTAAACCTTTCAACGTATACTAAATGTGCATGTGCATATGCATACGTATATGTATTTGCTAACTCGCCCGATGATATGAATATGCGCGTATCGCAGACGACGGAATATTATTACATGTCTGCAATCGTCATAGTAGAAGGATTGAATAATTATTTCGAAAGTTTTTTTTGTGGGAAATGTATTTTATACAGTTACGGGACCGGGTTGAGGTTCTCAATTTTCAAGGTTCAGGATGGTAAAAAATTCCGAGTTCGTTTGTGACTTTTGAAATATTACAATTCCGAAAGTTCCAGAGCCCCGAAAGTCGAAGGATCTGAAAATTTTCATCTATTTCTGAAAATATGAAGGAAAAAGATGGTTCATTCTAAATAAAGACCCTCCTCCTTTACGGAAACTCACTTTATCCACTTTATTCGACAACTTCAGGATGTCTTTGAACTTTGCTTTTAAAATTCGGAACTTTTATAAGACACCTCTTATTCTCAAACTTCTTCTCTCTTATACAGACTGATTATAGCTCTGAATATACATATAATTATATTCGTGTGAACGATTTAGACTAAAAAGGATGCGTTTGTTGAAATTTGCTTTCGCACTATGCATCATTCGTTATGAATGATGATGATATCCTGTTTTCGCGGGGGGTCTGCAGTCTCTCACGTTAATTAATTTGCATGACAAATAATTGTTTCAATTAAATACAGTACAACATATACTATGTATAGCGTATTATACAGTAGGTAGGTAATTGTCAGACGGATCCTCTCATACTCTCATACCTATACCATCTCATTGAAATTTCGAGCAAGAATTTCAGCAGTGCAATTGAGAGAGCGAGAGTTTCACCTGAAATTATCCGCCTTTAAATTCCTTAGCTATTTGAAATTCACCGCGTATGCGGAGAATCCGTTTCATTCTCACCGGCTAGCTATTATTGGTATCCAGTTGCCGAGGAGGCCTTTTTCTTCAGTAACCGATGAGAATAAAAAGCGGTTTCAAGAAGAGAATAAGAATAGAAAAAATAGAATTAGATGCGGTTATAAAGAATGCAGCTGGGTAAAAATAACCAATATGTTTTTTCTTATTCGTTCCATTTGACTTTTCTTCTCTTCGCCTAACGATTATCCTAATTATATTGCACTGTGGCTTTGACTCGTCGTCGCATCGATATAAGCTCGTGCTAGTCAACGTCAGGGGGAATCCCGCACGTGCTTAAAATCCTGCGTCTTAATTCGGCCTTCGGTACTTTTCTATGGCCAAATTAAACGGAGAATTAAGAATGGACGTCGCGACGTCTCGTCGCGTCGCGTAGCTTGTGCAGGAAGCCGCGGGTCTCGTCGCGTACCTAAATTCCTACCGGCGTACGGAGGCCGATGAAACCAACCTCACGGGTTCGTCTTCTCTCACCGTTCTTCATCCCTGGATTATTTTTACCCAGATATTTTTCGTTTTATCCCACCTTCGATCCCAGCTGCAGCTAAACCGACTATTCAGCGAATATAGCTTTCGCGGCTTGCGGCTTGAGGCTTTTGCGAATTGGTAATTAGACCGCGTGGTCTAGAGTCTAGACTGCCACCAGGTTCAAGGAACTTTGAACTCCGGATTCTGGCTCATTTTCGAATCCCTCAAACCACTTTTTCGAAATCTTATGTTGCCACGATTTTACCGGACTCTGGTGCAGGGATCGTGTTGCAGAAGGTGGAACATACCTAAATGTAGAATAGTTCGAGGCTTTCGAAGGCGCCAAACCTTTTTTGACCACGGTGACAACTGCGGACGAATACGATTTCGGAGAGAGAGTAAGATAAGAAGAAGAGGAAGAAGAAGAGGAAGGAGAAACACCATGGAGTGACGCGGCGAAGGAATGACGGAGACAGTCGTGTCGCTAAATTTAGCCTGGGCCACCCTCGTGCTTGTACAAACTTATCAATGCGTTTAAAGACACGTGGGTGCAGTGTCGACTAAGGAACGTTCGCTATTGGGTTTCCAAACCCAACATGATTTCAGGGGCCAGCTATAGCCAGCAGCTAGCGGTAAACGTTTCACGATATAAGAATTTAATCGATTGTAGACACAGCGGCAATTAACGTCTTTCTACAATTTATATGGCAATTAAATTAAGACAGAGAATTGTTCTGTTGGTTTTCTATATGAGTCTGTTAATACCATCAGGTTCTTTGAAGCCCCACGATTTCTTGGAAAGATCAATGTCAACCTCATACTCCGAATCGTGTCTGGTTCGTCATTTATACGAATCATTAGTAAAATCGAACTCTGTTCATTCTTTTTCATAATAAAAAATTGTACATTTTTTGTGCTATAGTTTCATTGACAAAAGTTTCTCCATCAACAACTACGAAAATATAGTTTATTGTTTTTTTCTGAAATATTATCAAATATTTCAGATTCGCGAAAAAAAAATCGTAAAAATTTATACCAGGGTTTCTTCGATGTAAAAAAACAAAAAAAAAAATGAAACAAACGAATCTTGTAGAATGTCTTCTACGCCTGCGCACTATGCAGCTTCACAAGCACGCGAGTATGGCGGTGCGATTCAATAAATTGCGATTTATTTCAGAAATCGCGAATAGTTGTTCTCGTGCGAACCTCGTATATGGCAATTAATTCCACGCCGAGAAGAAGAAGGAAAAAAAAGCAAACCTTTTTAAACTGTAAATTTCAAGCAAATTTTCTCCCGCAGATTCTGATAGCGCGAACTTTTTTGCATTGGTCAATATTTCAACAAGAATCGAAGATGGAAAAGAAAAAAGAAAAATGATAAATGTAATGAAGATGGGTAACTGAATAAACAAAAAGAAAATTTCCAGTCTTTTAATGATCGCCACGAATGGTTGTGGTTTAAATGGAATCGCAGGATTACGAGTGGCTTTAACGATGCGTCTCGAACTACATAATAATTGGTCTTGGCTTTGGGCTAACGCGAGACGAAACCGTACTAGTCTGGATATCTCGGCGTGGTACGGTTTGGCCTTCGCGAAAGATGAAGGGAAACGAGAATACCGATGTCGATGAAGGGATAAGAGAGATGGAATACCGGGCGGCTGGATGGTAGCCAAGGGTGCTTTGACCGTACCCCCCGTGAACCCGTGGAGCCTGAAGCACAAAGCGCGTCGTAACTTTCTTTCCATTTTGATTGAACAGTGTTTCCTTCTGGCATTTACTACCGTACTGTTAAATCAATGCACCTTCAAACGCGCTACTCACAGGTATATATCGTCGTATGGTATACCTGAAAGACTCGAGCTAATATTGCGTGGCGAAAAAGCTATCAGACTTAGCTATCGCTATTATACTTTCATTGAACTTTTCGATTCTGCACGCGATAGTTATAAGTTCCCGATTCGACGCGGTCGCCTATTATCCACTGCCAATAATTTATCAGTCAATAAAATAACACGAGAAGAGTCATTTTTCGTTTCATTCGATCTTCTATGATTTGATATATTCCGTTTTTTTTTTCTTTACCCTCGAAAGAAATTACACCCGATGTTAGTTTCGTATGTACAAAGTTCAATCTTTCGTGAAAATATCTAAATAAGCAAGTTCCGAACCAACTACCAAAGAGCAGTTACATCTTGATGGTAACGGCACTGTGCAACGTCACTTCCTCCTCAACCGCATCAAAGCCGGAAGCATTCGGTTGCGCGTGAATCACGCTACAGACTTTACGGCCCCGGTTCTGATTCCTCATTGCAGTTTCCTGAGCTCAACTTGATGCAACTCTCTCTTTTTACCTCTTTCACCTAAAGCACGAAGCATATAACCGTATTTTAAGAATTGAAGATAATCATTTGTACCGATAATCACGCAGTTACCGCAGCAGTGGTTTAATTGAACATCAGTGTCACTCCGTCTCTATCTCAAGAACCCAACTCTCTTCAGCTGATGTTGAATTTGTTTAGACTATCTCAGGGCGAAGCTATAACCGTTGTAGGTACATACCATCCGACCGTGTCAGTTCAGACGAATTAAAACACGCCTCAAACTGCGGGGGTCCGTCTAACAAGTCAACCATTCTATCAAATGGAATATAGAAATCTTTCAACGACTTTCGGTAGGTTCGGTATAGACCAACAAACTCGGGGGGGGAGAGACAGACAGACCTTGATGTCTTGTGTACATTCGAACATGTTCGTTGCACGTAAAATCGCAGTCTGTTCGGCTGATAGCTTCTCTTTGGAATCGTTTCCTAACGAGCGTATGTATATATCTACGAAGGATATGAGCTCGGCCAGGAAGATTCCCGGTTGCGATGAGTGAGCCGTTCATCTTCTAGAACTTTTCTAGACTTCCGCTAGCTAGGACCCAGGCCTGGGCTATTTCTGAGCAACAGGGGACAATGGACTCGTCGCTCTCTGTGCACCCATGTCGTACTTCCCACACTCTCGGTGTGCTTCTACAATCTACAGTATAACTCTAGCCAGAAAACTGCCGGCACCTTTTCCACGGTTCGAGCTTTCACCACCTGGTTAACGGAATCCCAGGCTTCACTAACTCACTTTTACGATGCCTTTACAGACATTTAACTCGTCTCCGTCGTGGATCCTCCGGTCAGATTGACTGTTTAACCCCACCGCAGGCCAGAGTCTGGGTTCCGTCGCGAACGGAAGATATGATGGAAGATTTCCGTTCTCATGGGCATGGGCCAAGTTCAAAGTCGTATCTTTCGATTTGACTTAGAATTTGACGAAGATGGAGAAGACGAGCTTCGGGCTCGGTACAACCGCGATTCTTCTCGCGACATTGATTCCTCCTGGTTATTTTCAAGACTTGACTCTCGTCGAAGCTTCCTTCTCATCTTAAATCTCGATTCTTTTATACCGCGTCGAATGGCCCAGTTTGGCTGGTCTCCTGCTGATGGCGGTTACATAGGGACATTGTTACGCGGGCCTAAAGGATCCGATGTATCTCGAGGACATGGAGAAGGGAATACGGAGGAACGGAAGACAGAGTATGGGGCAAAAACGGCTCCTGAAAGCAATGTGATCGCTATATTTGGCTCGTGAGTCACCCGACCGGCTAGTGGCTAGTGGCTAGTGGCCGGTGGCTAGCGGTTCAAATCTTGTTTTCACTTTATTTGTATCTTTACTCGCGGTGGTTGCTTCTTCACTCTTCGGTGTGACGGGCACTGGAAGACAACAACGCCTCCTTGCACGATTCTGCATCTCAAATTTACGGAACATAAACCTATATATGTTATTATTAATATTTACTACAGCATATATATGCAGGCCGACCCACAGGGTGTAACGAGTTACGTTTGTCAAAACGGTCCATAAATTTTCAACGTGCTCGTTAATTTTCATTATCGAACAAGACTAACGGTTAAATCCACGGTTACGAGCTGTGATGCGGAGGGATCTGTATATTAATATTTCTTTTTATCTCGAAGGTAGCCAATATAGTAAACCAATTTCTGGGTTAATTGACATTTGACGAGGTAGCAATTAGCTCGGTTTTATATCTGCCTACTCATTCAATTTCGGAATATCGTTGTAAGTGAAATAAAATCACGTCTGACTCGTATATTGGTACCTTCTGCACTTATATACCTACATATACCTATATTGTATATATGCGCAATGCTTCTCAGCGTTGCAGTCTTATGCCGGTGCAGAATTTCAGCAAGAAACAAATTGGCATCGAAGGTTCCTCTGGCGTAGTATACGAATCCGTCACGGAGTAGCATTGACGGAATACTTTTTAGCACTTGGTCTTTCAATCGATCGATCAATCAGAAAGCAACGGACTCATCTGCGCTCAGGTCGTTAAATCGAGATTAAGTTCACCCCAGAGAACGATCTGTAAAGAAATCCCGTACATAAATCTCTTCTTTTACATTTTTCGAACTCTTCTCCAACGATTCGAACCCAAGTCGATATCTCATCCTTTGATTATTCTCTTTCAGGAAAGAAATTCACCGACGATAGAAACACAACGATAATTGAGGGTGGAAATTAAACAATGAGAATGAGGGACTCGATCGTTTACACACCCGTATCTATCGGACCGGACACAGACGACGAAGACACTTTGGTCAACGCCGAAGTCTATAATAATGGTAAGTCACAGTGGTCTCTTTATCTCTCGCATACTACGACTCGCGAAGCTTCGCAATTCCATAGGTACTTCGTGCTGTCTAGTCTTGTAGTTAATTTACTATATAGTGGTCTCCACTTCGCACAGAACGACGCGGTTTGCTTGGTAAGTGTTTTACTGCCAACAAACATCGGGCTTACTGGTCCGCAATTGCAAAAGAAGGTAAGGCCAAGCGCCAGTCACGTGGAGAAGCTATTCGCCATCTAGGATGGGTTGTCTTCGTAAGTTATTCTATTTTGGAAAGAAATATTCATGCAGGCTTAGAAAAACACGGAATCTAATTTCACCGGATGTTGATTGTTTCACACGGTTGATTTTGGGATAGAAATAAATAAAAATACAAAGAATCTTCCTGCTCCTTGATCCCTGGAGAAATTCTCTTTTGGCACGCTACTGCCAGTCGAGAACTCGGTGGGAACCAGAGGATAGGATGAGTCACCGGCTGACCAGCAGCCGCTGTTGCGTGCCCGAAGGCGTTTTTGTTTCCATCGGTGTATGTAGTCGAAAATATAGTTGGTACCATCGGTGTATTCTCGTTAAGTAATCGATATGGCCAATTCCAGAGGCATATAATGAAAAGAGAAAAGAAATAAATGAATTAAAAAAATCAAAAAATCAAAAAACGATTTGATTCGAGTCTTGGTGTACCTTTACGACTCGATACAACGCGAACTGCAGCGTATCTTTTTTTACGGAAGTCAAAGATCGTCGATGTCAATCTTGCGTGAGATAAATATTTTTTCTAAAAATATAGTATAAATAGTTTTCGAAACTGTATTGCGGTAGGGATATTTGGGTCGAGTTTGATCTGAACTCGATAATATGGTGAGTTGGACCGGAAACGAGAATAAGAGTAGATAAATTTCGGCCATTGTATTCGTTTTCCTTTCTGCGGTAGGAAGAGAAAGAGAGAAAAGGAGAAAAAAAGAAAGGAAGGAAGGAGTAACTCGTTAATTGAAGAAACTTAACACAGTAATAAAAAAATCACTAATTGCACGTACTCAAAAGCAATTATTAATTGTTTTCGTATACTGGTTTACATCTCAACGACTCTGTGCGTCGCGGTATTCGTACGATACCATATAATATATATAATTCTCTTTGTATTGTATTTTAATGAGCCGCTTTTGAATTCGAGAGTTATAAATTTTTACTTCAAAATCGTCGTTAAAGTCCTCATATTTCATCGAAATATTTTTGAATCACCTGAGAAAAAACATTTTATCATCGCCTATTACAATTTCATATACATTAGGCGCGGAGAGTCGTTCTAATAATTTTGTATGTTATATCTTTGCATTTTTTTTCTTCAATGAAACGAAATTATCATAATTAAGAATCCTGAATTAAAATGAAAACAATAAAAAAATCTTTCAGTTCCAAATTTAGCACAGATTTTCTCATTCCTCTCGCGTTTCAATACGCGATATTGTTGTGACTGGGTGAATAACGAAGAAGATGCTGTAGCAAGAAAGCGAAGACGATATACCTGGCGTCGTTTTCCCCACATATTCCCCCACAATATACCGACGCGACGCGACGCGATGCGGCGCGGCGCCCATACCCTGAGACCCGTTTTACCTTTCGTTTCTTCCTGGCCTTACTGCTGCACTGCACTCCACTGCACTGCTGCAGGAGCGGCGCGTTTCAGTTGATGTAATTAAATCCAAAGAATCAAGAGGTAAACACGCGATAGGAGGACAATAGCCAAGTCGAAGGACTATACGTATACCGATACGTAATACATATCTAGGCGCAATGCATTGCAGCGTTTTACTTTGTTCGCAAACTCATATATGCTTCGAGTTCCGAAGATCCTTGTCCTGGGTTCTGTTGAAAATGAACTATTAGAAAAGAAAAAAAGCCACGAATGAGGTTTTTTTTTCCTGGTTCTTAGTCGAATCCATAAAATCGTGTGTCAATTTAGAATTTTGCAATAATTCGATCCTCGAGTAATGAGTCTGGTTCCTTAAGCTGATTAAAGGCACTGGTTGTATTCCGAGAAACAGACCTCCTGGTGCGGTGATAAGTTGGTAAGGTACGGATATTAATAGTTCTTGTAATTAGAGAGCCTTGAGACAGAGTCGTGTTAGTTTCGAGACGTTGGTTGAGATTATTTATAACCGCTACTTGAAAATTTCGCGATTTAAAAAAAAATAAAGAAAAATTCACCGCAACTGCATGAGTAGGTGCAGCATCGTTATACAGGTGCACATATCAACTGCGGAGGTATCTGATAATAACAGACATCAGATTTCGTGCCAAGGTATAGGAATAAAACAAGAAAAAAAAAAGGAGAAAAAGACGAAAAGTGGAATAGGCGCCATACACCCATATAGCATATGCTTCGTTATTATCTACCTATAAAGCCGAAGTTAACACGTCTAAATAAGAAAAAAGAAGACTACAGAATATATACCGGTACCCGCTGATCAGTCATCAATTTCTGACAGTATTGATCGATCGGATCTATACGAAGGCACCAATCTTCTTATCTTCGTATTATACGACGCGACGCAATCTTCAGAAACTAATCTATGTTACTGATGTTTATAATAGTAACTTGTAGGACGCAAACTGCAGTCTCTTATGAGAAACTTCTGATAACACAGTTCTAGATCTTTTCGTGATCTATTTCTGCAAGAAAAAATTTAAAAAAAATCAAAAAAAGTTTAAGCAAAAGTCAAACTTTTCTCTACAGCTTATGGTACCGATTATGGTATCCTGAATTCATCGTAGGGCAGGATGTGTGTATGCGAGCACGCGTCTCTTCGCTTGATAACTAACTGTCGTTGAGTAGTCTGGGCAAGGTGTACGACGCATAGGTATAGGCAGACCCTGGAGGAAGAGAGACGGAATATAAAAATAGAAAAAAATAAATAAACTAAAAAACATAAAAATAGAGAGAAGAAAAGAGTGTAAAATAAAATAAGGCAGCGGTGTTGCTGGCAGACGGTGGCGCTC
The DNA here is from genome assembly GCA_914767705.2 of Tenthredo notha. Classification (NCBI taxonomy): domain Eukaryota; kingdom Metazoa; phylum Arthropoda; class Insecta; order Hymenoptera; family Tenthredinidae; genus Tenthredo; species Tenthredo notha. The sequence continues at coordinate 21,591,856 of OU611908.1, read as the reverse complement.
CGCACTGAGACCTGGTCCCTGCAGGAGGAGAATGAAGAGTAAGGAGAAGTGGGCATGGGGCAAGGTGAGTGGCCCCATCAACGGCTACCTCGTCCTGTGCTAGAGGCCGGATGAACTACGTGCTTTCACAATTTCATTTTCGACGTTATTTGGTGCGTGGACCGTGAGGACCGACCATCTTATACATTATTACACCTTTACTCTAGATCGTATTCTATATAATACTACAAAACGAGTGCACGGTGCAACGGTGCAGGCGGGGGTATTTATGGGAAAGAATTACTCAACGATCTCATATACGGAGCTGGATTTAAGTTATGAATTTTAGAAACCCCCAACAGTCAAGATTCCGAATTCGTTTGAAATGATTTAGAATTTTTTTAGAAACGTTGGAGATTAGATCACCAAAAATCCGAAAGTCCAGATCCCCGAGAGCCGAAAGATCCGGATATTTGATGTGATGACGAAAAATAGTTATCATTCTAATCGAGACACTCTTTATGGAAACCCATTTCATCTACTTCAATCGATGATTTCGGAATTGTCAATCCACGGTGTTTTTTGTTCCATAAAGCTTATGGAATTGGCTAGGTAGACTTTCGGGAAATCATTTGAAATCCAATCTGAGCTGGTCAGGGTCGTATTTCTGCAATTTTGAGTATACGTCAGTTTGGTAATTTAGTGATACAGATTTCGAAACTATCAATCTTTGATTTCGTAATGAAATCATGACTAATGTCCGTCTAATGTATAATAAAATAAGTTGAGTCGTACTTGGACTAATTGTACCTCGCAGGTTGTGGTATCCATAGTTATGTACCAGTTTTTTTTTTAGAAGTCAACAACCTGCGATTAATTTGTCTTTAATTATATTCACAGGTGTCTCTTTCATTTTTTGTAGATTTCATTTTTTTCATATTAAATTAATTACGATTGTGTAACGATTGTTGTTGCACCTAATAGAAAATAGACGAACGTTGAATCTGCTTTTTTATAATGATTCAATTAACTATGTGCTACACAGCTCGGTTATAGGGCTGTAACAAATAGCGTTTCGTTTCAAGTTTGATAATGAGTTGTATATATCCGTTATTGATTGATAACGATCACCCGTTACTCGCTTAGGTAAAGCTGATAAACTCTTTTGTAAGAAATCATCCGATAAGAGCATTATCGGGTCTGGCGCCGTCCGACTATTTCATTTCATTTCATTTCATTTCATTTCATTTCATTTCATTTCGTCTCATTTCATTTCATTTTATTAATCGTCGAATCACTTTGTCTTACTTATACCTGTAGCTAGTAAGTTACTTTTTTTCTTTCTTTTCCTATATTCGATTTCAATCGCGATCACCGTCAAAAGAGCGTTTGATTTATTTCTAAGCTTCTCTATTTTTTCGTTTCTACTTTAACAAAGTCCGAATCGTCGTCGTCGTCGTCGTTCATTTTATTTCGTAGGTACTAACAGCTCAATGGATTTGTTGTAGATAAAACTAGCCTAGACGAGCTGTAGAGAGCGATCGGTGCTATAACCCAGGTATAAGAGTACCTAGCGTCATTATCGACTTCGCGCTTAGATCAATCGAGAGATAATAATTGGCTCCGGCTAGCTGCTATGGGCTATAGTCGGCTCAGAACCAAGTCGAAGTACGAAAGATCGTGACGTGTAATGTAGCGGTACAGGAGGCGATCAGAAATATAAGAGAGAGAGAGAGAGAGAAAAAAAAAATGAAAAAAACTAAATAAAGAATGATAAAGAAAGAAAATCGAACACTTGTCTTTATTCTTCTCCCTCTAGTTATTTTTTATTTACATCTCACCGGTCAGTTCACCAAGTCTCGAATCATGTTATACCTGTATACTATCTACATAGAATACCTGTACGAGTTGCTCACACTATTTTTTAAAACAGTGCCAAAAATCTGACGTTTCGTGCCTTTTGCCAAGTGCAAAATGCCCGTTTCTTGCACTAGTGTGCAATGTAATTACTATAAAATACTTGAAATAGGCAAGTAGAGTAAAATTTTTCGCACCGCGTTTTAAAATAGTAGATTGTGCAGCTAGGGCGCAAATTTGGTGATTTTTGCACGAGTTGCTTATATCAATTTTTGAAACAGTCCGAGAAAATTGACTTTTCGTGCCTTTCGCGTGTGGAAAGTGCGACCTTGTAAGAACTAAACTAAACTAAATTCATTGCACAGTGTGTGACGTATTGATAATCGCAAAATCGAAGAATTGATTTCAGTATGAATTGATTTTTGCTTTGGGTATTCGGGCTGTTGAATCGGGTTATATTTTCTAGTTATGACAAGACGATCACGGGCAATCAGGCATCGTATGATTCTGTATCAGAACTGAAACATGACGCCGCTCTTAGCGGAGCTGTGTTAATTTTAAGAAGGAAACTAAAAGGGTAAAACGATAAAAATGAAAGAAAAAAAAGAAAAATAAAGAAACAAGAATGGAAAAAAAAAGCCCATAACAGAATTTCGAACCGGTCCAAGGAACCTGGTCCTGCGCTGCTCACTCACTAATGATACCTCTTCGCATCCGTCCCTAAGAGGAGCCAGCGGTTGATGTAGAAAAGCAACGATTCGGGTCCTGCAGTGCGAGGAAGGAAGTGAGCGTTTTTTGAGAAATGTTGAATCAGAAAATAAACGAATTTTATTATACTTCCAACAGCAGGGATCAACAAGTCCGTTTTGTTGCCGATAATTTGAGATTATTTTCGTCTAAATTTAAGTACGGTATGTCGAGTGGTGAGGATGACGTCGACTAGTGCTTCTAGACAGGAGTCTTGCCAAGAGAAATGGCTCTCAGCGTTTTCGAGTTGGATTTGAAAAAGAATTAAAATGCTGTGTAGATCTACGAGCTTTTTGGATAATAATGTGCCCTTCGATTATCTGAATGATCGAAACAAAATATATTGATACGAAGACGCAAGAAGACGAAGAGGATATTTATAGAGGCTCGTTTAACTTTTCTCCTATAATTAATTGGGCTGAATCTTGGGTTTTGAATGTTCATTTCGTTAGAATTCCCAGACAGCGTGGATGGGATCTGTCTGGTGTTTTAATTTCGGAGCAAACAAACCAGTAGCGTATGTCTAACAAGCCAATTGCCTCAACTAAATACGAAAGGTAAAGACAAACTCTGGATTTATGGACTTTCTTGATTAGTTGGTTAAACTAAAAGGTTCAAGGCGATGGGTCACACCTTTACCAAAATCTCCGTCATCACACCCCAACCCTCTATTCACCTGTTTAAATTATTCAAATCCATGTGTATATACATGCATCCCCCTAGGTGTAGTACTACAGAATACCATTTCATAAATGTATGAATATGGGTGAATATGTATGCATACATGTTTGTTCATTCAATGGTCGTAGCCATGGTAGGGGGTCTTTTGAAAGATGCGGTACAAGCACAATGCAAGGCTCGTTTCGGTCCCGTCGAGATACAAATCTCACCTCCCTTGGTATTCGAAGGGAGAGGAAAGGAAAAGAGAAGAGAAAGAAGGGAAGAGGAGAGGAGAAGAGAGGAAAGAAGAGACGAGAAGAGGAGAGGGCGGCGACCTAACCCTGAAGCAGGTACCTAACTTTGATCAGTGCAGCGGAGCCAACCTTCGTACCTTCTTCCCTGTTTTCGTTCAACAAGAAATTCCAATCGTTGAACAAACCTGAATTATGTATAAATGAAAAAAACGCGGTGATCGCTTGGGGAAACCCCGGAAGGCATTCGGGATCCATGTTGGCCGTGGTTATGATAGAAAACCCTGAAAACCAGTCAGTCTTATGCTCATGGGATGCCGATGACGAAAAAGCTCATTTTATTTAACGCCACTCGATTTATGCACCTTCGTTAAAGATTCAAAGTCGAAAGTTGAGACCCTGTGAGCTCTGGACCTCCAGGCGTCAACTTAAACCAATCTCGTTAAGGACAAACTCCTCCGGTAGTCCAGGCCGAGACTAATCTGGAATTTTTTGGATAAAGCTGGTACTACGAGCCTTGTTGATATTATTAATCGAATATCAGGTGCTTCGGCAATTAGGATCTGATCTCTGGTTGGAAAACCGTGGCGAAAAAACAACCGTCATGATTCAAAACCGGAATAGTATTCCTCCAGGAAATTCTGTGTAACATAATGCGGGTGGTTTCGGATTTTAGCCTCGGAGCTTCTTTTTTCGGATTCTTTATCCGACGCATGATCAGTCGATGAAGTGTTTTCCAGCCATTTGTCTACGGTTTTCTATTATTACTCGCCTGACAGCCCCGGAAAATCGGTCTCAGAGAAAGTGTCGGGTCGACCCTGTCTCCATCCAACCCCAGAGTACGGCGGTAAGTCGTCGACTTAAAAGAGACCAGATTTTTCGGTTTTGTACTTTTTACCTGGCCGCTGGGTGGTCAGTCTCTTCTTATGATGATCGGTTCACTGAGTATCGCGTCGGTCAGTTGCTCAGGAAAGTGAAGAAGACCGTGGCCAATGCCCACGCGTTTGTTACCAATATTTGCAAAGTTTGGCGGGTTTTTTTTTCCCCCCGATTTTGTGAAAAAAATTTAATTCGGGTCCGCTTTCTCAGTTTTCTTGTACTCTTATCGAAACCAGCTAAGCTTGTCGAATGTTGTGGGTGACCAGCGGCTAGCGTGATAAAAACCTTGTTAGTTGTCGGTTCGATCTTTACCCGAGACAAAAAGGCTGAGTGCTCTTGTTATTTGACTCGACTCTAAACCAACCGCAGTATAACAGGAGGATATTCTCTGTCGCTTTTACTTTTATCCCAGGACAGTGACTCGTATCAGTCCCGGTAGGATTTTGGTAAATTAAAAAGGATAATTAGATAACGATATCCCACGCTGTGATACACGCTTCTAAAAAAAATAAAAAAAACTTATAAACCGGTGCGAAGTGATTGATTGTACAAATTATGATCCCAGCTCTTAACATACCGGTTTTTAATTCCTCATAAAATAATCTTTCACTTACCTGTATAATACGCCACGCGTTCGGAAATTGAATTCGATATTCTATGGGGTGAGAGAAAAAAAATCAACAGGCTATAATAATCCGGCTACGCAAGGCTCTGCCGATATTCGCAGCCATCTATACGAAAACATTTTTCCCGAAATAAACTCTTATCAAAGTAAACCATATGCTTGCACAGCAGGCCTTGGCTAACCCGATTGTGAAATATTGGGAAATGTTATTTATTCGAATTTTGGAGTAATTTTTTCTCACGCTAATACGGATTGCCTTGTAAAATAAAATATAGTCGACGAACGAGTGTAAATGTTTCGTTGTTTAGAGAGGAAACGACTGTCTCGTCATGAAGACTGGGTGTTATCTTTGTCCTCGTTATCTTCGAACGTGACACCTCTTTGTAGTTTGGTTTATGTTCCCGAGAGATATGGCAGAATCATGAAGATTGCGAGTGAGGCTTGAAATCGGGCCTGAGGATGAGGACGAGCAGCTGAGAAGGCAGCCTCCGTACCGTTGAAAATCTGCGATTCCAAGCACGTTCGCACTTATCGTGTACGCTTTTTTTAAATTATGGAACCAATCGTGGCTCACCTCAAACGCGGAGGATCTACGTCACGTCCGTCTTTCCGCGATATGCAGTCAAGGAAGAGCTGGTGCGCGGTGCGCGGGCCTTGCGATTCCAATCTTTTTCTTTTCGTATCTCAATCTAGACTCAATCTCTCTTGTACAGCTGGTAGACGCTATGGGAAAATTCGAGAAACGAAACTAAACCAAACTTTCCAGTGACTTAAGTTACAAGAATTGGTCGTAGGCTCATCCACCCTGCTATGACGAACGATTTATATTTCATCAACTTGACCTGCATATAAGTTCAATTATTATGCAGTGATTCAATGGGTCAGAAAAACTCTGGATATCTAAGTTTCATGACCTCTTGTTTTACCATAATTCAAATTCATGAAATCTTCATATTTTTATGGTCTGCAGTTACAAAAGTAACTTGTTCAGTAACTAGCTTGGGGACCCGTGAGACTTTCTCTTGGTAGGTGATGCGGCGTTATTCTGCCCTTGGGTCTGCGGATAAGGCTTCCGGAAACTTGTTGGAAAATGTTGTCACGTGACGAAAACGCATTATTCATTAAGTTGTACGACGAGTTTTTGATTCACGGCTGTCGACCTCGGTTTACCTGGACGCGCATATATTTTGTCACTTCACCAGTGTCTTCAAGTCCGTATTTCTCATTTCTGGGCTGGGTTAAAATCCGAATTTCAATATTACCGATTCACAGTTTTCAGAAAGGGTATTTCCCCAAAAGTCTACGTATGCGATTTAAAAAATTCTCAAACGAAGAATATCGGAGGTTCAAAATTCCGAAAGATAAAAATCCGAAACTTGAAATTCACGCATGTATTCATTCAGCGTTCAATAAGTCGGGCTGTATTGATAAATCCAAAGTGTAAAGAGGATCTCGATTAGAATTAACTATTTTTTGGACTTTTGTAGTTATGAGCTGACTGCATGCCGCTAACCTTGTGGAAATTTGGAACTTTAAACCGGTCCCTCGATTTTTTAAATCTTTTTTCTTTCCCACTGCAAGAAGTAATAAAAAAGAAAAAAAAATGATGAAAGAAGCCATCAAGTTCTTCCGTTATTTCAATGATTGGTAGCGAAGTATCGAAGTTCTTACGATGTTAATCGCAATCATTTAGGTATCGGTGAATTATGAATGCGCAACGTTGTTCCTTACGCGTTTCAACTATTACGATTGCAATGATGTTATACAGTGAAAGACGAATGCTGTAAGTCCATTTAGGTCGACGTTGCTCGTTAATATCATCAACTGAAAAAGTTGGCGATCGTTTGCGCCTCCACGCAGTTTTCCACTAACTCATTAAAAGCTGTACCAGTAATAGCACTTTGGCTTAGCTACTAGCCACAAATAAGATTGATCGGTTTTTAAAGGGAACCAGTTTCTCCCATTACCTACTTCAAAGCCTCCTATATAACAAAAATACACCATACCTACCTACTGTGGTTCGATTTTGTACAAAATCATCTGATGTTTAATCCAACTCACATACGCACCTACCTACCCCCCCATAAAATTTAGCCTGGAAAGGATTTCTCGTCCCGTTTCAAGGAACACGTACAGGTGCAGGTACAGGTATCAAAAGAACCAACTTCGTCTGTGAATCAGAACCACTACGATCGTTGACCACTATTTCAGCTAGCTTCTATAACCGAAAATGTTTACTCTCCGATCAAATTACATGTTTCGGGGTCCATACCGAGTCCGTATTTTAGTTCGCCGACCTAGACCAGTCTGGCTTATGTAGAATGAGTTGCATTCCTTCTGAGGTTTGGTCTAGGATTATTTCATCTTACGCAATCGTCGTGTAATAGATTTAAGAAACGATTTTTGGGGTCAGGTGCGATCTGGGTATAAAATAGTACAAGGTATGGGATGTACGCTTGTGTAACTGACACGTACATGCATTCGGCCTCTTTGTGTTTATCGATTTAATATCATGCACTAGACCCCGATCACGATCCTTATTAATAATTGTTAATATATCACGATAATTAAGTCGAAGTTTGCACTGTGGACGACGTCTTGTAATCTATAGTAACTCTACTCCATGGGTTCACAGCAATCATCGTAGATCATAAAAGAGAGCGTTATAATCGTAGTATACAGGGTGATTCAGGTTGAGCTTCATGCTCCGTATTTTTAGGGTAGATTCCTCGCCAAATTTTGAGACTAAATTTCCTTTACCAAAAATTCTTGGCCCTAATAGTTTCCGAGCTATGAAAGATCTCAGTCGACCAATAACAAAACTCACACGTGACGCAGACAGGGGTGCGCATGAACGGAAGTTGCGCGGTGCCTTGGCTATGCGACCTACACGCTCTGCCATTGGTTAGCTAAGATTTTCCGTAGCTCGGAAACTATTTGTCCCTCGAATTTCCGGTAAAGGAAATTTAGTTTTAGATTTTCACGGGGTATCTAGCCCCAAGATATGAATCGTTTCAATGCTTCGAGCAGGTAACCGGTATCAATTATTTGAATCTATTTTATCAACTATTAACAAAATGCCGAAAAGGGGGAACGGAAGTGAGGTAATTACAGGGTGGAAGTGGCGGCATATATTACCAGCTGTGCTACTTGTTGCCTTCTGCCGAAGGCGGGCATGGCACTGCACTGCACAGGTGCGTATGGTAAAAAGAGAAACATGTAAAGAGAAAAAAAAAAGAAAAGAAACAGAAAAAAAGTGCACTTTCGTGCGAGAATCGTTACGTTTCGTTCGGTACTCAGGCACCGCGACGGTTAACGTCGGTGCAGCTGCTTTTAAAGAAAATGAATTCAAACGAGTCGGGGTGAGGGTAAGAAAGATAAGACTGGGACCGTATACGGTATAATAGACAAAGCGCTTCCCATACTTGATGTGAATTTATGCTAAGTTAGGTAATTAAGTTGAATTGTACCCTGAGGCCGGTTTGTTGAATGTTGCGCAGTACTCTTTTGATTATTATCAAATTTTGTGTCAATTGTTGGATAACGCACCTTTCTCGTATTGTGGCTTACAGCTATATACCTGGAATAGTGATTATTTAATGAACGGATATATATGTACCATATATATACATTTTTTTATTTTTTTTTCACCGCTTCTTATTGGATTCTACTAATCTCTAACCAACACTGCAACTATTCTATAAGTTGTGACTAATCGGTGTGCCAGACTCCTAATGGACTCTAAATCAAAACTTGAGGTTAATTAGTTCCCATAGCTATAGATACAAACCTATAAAAGCTTGTGTAGGTATGATATCATCGAGAGAATTGCGTTACTTTAATATATGATCATAGGCACGCGTATACTTTTAAATCAAACACACGATCATCAAGTTATTTTTACATCGAATTAAATTTTTACTTCAATCATTCGATTTTCATTCCCTATCATTTATGATCAAGTGATAAATGCGGAGGAAAGATTTACCGAATTTTTCTCGTATTAATTTACCTCCTCGATACAGAAGCCGCAGCTAATCCTAAGAAATAGAAAATAGGGAATCAGACAAATGACAAGAATAACTTATAAATTGAAGAGAAGATTGCAGCGAAGTATAATGATCGTGAAATACGATTGAAAAATAAGTAATTAAAATGAATGTATGCAGACGTTGATTAGTCTACGATTGGTGAAGGCGAAGGCTCAAGCTTTAGACAAAAGTAAGAACGATAATAATGAGGGTTTAATAGAACAAAGCGTTCCCACGATGCGTCAAAGTATATGTTTAGAAAAATTGTCTACCTTATACTTCAACCTGCCGAACTTTACTCAATTTCATCCACGTCTGTATGGGAATAGATATATAGGTATACCTATTTCATTCTTATTTTTATCCCATAAGTCTCGACCCCTCACGTCTATAAGGCAACATGGGTAGAGGTATGGGTATTCGAAACTTCCGGCGAAGAGGAGACTCCGTGACAAGACCGCAGCCCAGTCTGTTATAGTACCACATCGAAGAAGAAGAAGAAGAAGAAGAAGACCCACCAAGACAAGGCTGTCATCTACATACATCTTTATTACATACCTATTTTTACCTCATTTTTTGTTGTTTTTTCTCTTTTTTGTTGTATTAACTTCGCGGCGATAGTTGTCTTGTCTTGCCCATGGTGGTCCAGGACTCAGTAGAAAATCGAAGAGAGCTTGGCTTCAGCAGCACATTAATGGATCCACTTCGGTAGCAGCATGAGTGCGTAGCTTATTAGAGTTCTGGGCAGTTGGTTGGTTGACTGCCTCTCCGCAGGCTGCAGATTTTGCTTCTCGATGTATGTTATACGCATATGTGTAGTACATACATACATGTATATAAATATATTTGTTTTAATATATATATGCAGGTAAAGGTGCGTCGGTTGAAAAATAAGCAAAAAATATACGAAAGAAGTAAAAAAAGAAAAAAAGAAGGAGTAAAAAGAGCGGCAGTTCTCGTATAACTAATTCCTTTACCTATATGTATATTTGTCAAGATTATATAGATAAATGTACATACATATGCAACGCATATGCATATATATATATTATATATATAAGCAGTTATGGCTTTGGCTGTGGTTATAAATTGACGTTTTGTATAAGCAGCTTATACAACAACTCGTAATTATATAAATTTTAGCTACTTTACCTGGATCCGTGGTACGTGGTACATAATTAGTAATTAAAGTCGTAACATCGAGCTGATAGATGAAAACATTTTCTACGTAGAAATTGCTACATGGAACAGGTAGATCTGCAGCGCGAATTTAGATGAAATAATAATACGTGTCAAAAAGTTGTGACAGATCGTTTAAAAGAAGAAAAAGAAGAAGAAAAAAAAGGTGATATTTAAGGAATAAATTTCGAACCTGAGAAATCTCGTACTGTATCGGATTATGAATGAAGTTACGAATGAATGAATGAATGAATGAACGAACGAACGAACGAACGTAGGTAACAGCAGCAGAACGACGAACTCGCGTGTGCCTCAACTAACAGTCTTCGAGTGTGCGTAAGGAGTAAACCAGGCCCTGCAAGTGGCAGGAGGTAACGTGGGACGTTGTTGCGTGGGTGTAAGAAAAAGCTTATAGTATTTGTAAATACATATACATGTCGACGTTCCCACCTTATTCATGTACATACATTAGCGTGGAAAACCACATGCATGTGTCTGTCCAAAGGTGTGTATATAGAAACTTACACGCGATACCTACCTATACTATATCGATACACGAGGTTGATGTTTGGTATTTGCATTTATGCGATATGTGTAAAGTTACACGCACAAAGGTATGTAATGCGATTGGTTAAATCCAGTGCTTGAAAATGCATGTGCATGTGCGTGTGTGATGTGTGATGTGTATAAAAGATAAAGTTTAGTCTTGAACAGTCAATTCGCGAGTATGGTATGCAAAATACGTGACTCGGCGACACTCTACGTCGACGACGATTCAAGTTTCACTATACGAACTTGATTCACTAAGGTAAACGCATGATGCGTGCATATCTACACATATGTATGTATGTGCGTAGGTGTATGGGTATCAAAAGGAAGATCGTGTATCCTGCTGCTGAAGTATGAAAGAATTCGTGGTGTGGAATAAGGGGAAAAGTTTAGAAGTATATATGTATAGGGAGGGAGGAAGGGAATCGCGTGGGCAAACTCGACTGCAGGCAATATACATATTACGGATATACATACATATATATATATAAATATATATGCTTTTAAAGTTAACAAGGGAGACTGTATATCTTTTTTTATTTATGTAGTACTATACATACGATCGTTGATTTATCCATACTATATACGTGTATGAATATGTTATGTTATGTTATGTTATTTTACACCTGTAGATATGGGGCCAAGTTGATTAGGTTCCGAATTGTAGAAATTTCGGATTTGTTTGAGACGGTTTAGAAATTCGATATTTTCACCGTTCGAAATCGAAAAATTCTGAATTTCAACCCGATCCCGCGTATAACTAGATACTTATATACTGATTTTTAAGTAAACGAAAAAATAAGAAAAAAAAGGAAACGAGGTGAAAGAGAGAGTGTCCCCCTTGGAGTTACGTAAAATATAATAAAACAATTTTTGTCACGTCCTAGCTATGTAGTAAGTAGTCAATAACAAAATTGACACGTGCTGTACTCGACGTATGGACGTCATGTACTCTTAAAACAGAAATGAAAAGACAATTATAGTGTCTTACGTGGGTTTCGTATAATTTACAAGCAAATATCCATCAGCGACCAAAAGGCAATTTCGGTGTATTAAAATAAAATCATTAATTGCAATAATTTTTTGAATATAACATGATTGATCACTCCTGACGTAACGTCACAATCAGCCCAATTCGCTGTGTAACTTTCTAAAAAAAAAAAAAATTAAAAAAAATTTCCCTCTTTCTGCTCTACTTTTTTTTTTCATTTATTTTTTACTACTTTTCAAAACGATTACGAGTACAGGAGTTGATAATTGTTCTCGGAAAAATAACGGACGACAAAACGTGTGAACTTTATGCAATAGGCTGTAGGCATAGTCAAGGGGGTTGACTCTGTTTCCCTTGAGGAGAAAAGTGGTCTCACTTGACGAGCTGATCATGTATATAGGTATATATATTCTCGATACTGTTGCTGCTGCAGGTCCCGGGACTAGCACCAGTTCGAGTTGGTAAGTACGACGCGACGTTGCGAAACTAATTACCAGCCATTCACTTGTCAGGAGAACCTCGGGGCCTCCTGTTACGCGCAAACTCTATATAGTACGTATAGTAGTATACATATACCTATACCTATATAGGTACACATATACGTAACACAAGGTAGACCCTTGATTGCCGGAGCACCGAGCAAGTCCAACAAACAAGTGAGCGAACGGTATAAGCTCATTATATTAGGAAATTGACCGAACAAGACAGATTACTTGACGCGTAATGCTCCCTGAATCATTCCCCAAGAGGAACATTATAACCCGAGCTGAAATGCACCTGCTGGTTAATTGCACCAGAAAGAAACAAAAAAAAGAAAACAAAATAAGGAAAACAAAAAACGAAAATCACGATTATCGCTAGACATGCGTAACGACGAATTTGAGATAAATAATTAACGTTTCTTGAATAATTGTCGTCTATTTTTGTTCGCTAATTATTCGCGGTTACGTAGTTATACTTAATTTCTGTCATATTACACGGCTGACGCGTGTGTGTGTGTGTGTGTGTGTGTTTAGAGCCGGATCAGGTCAATAGCTCGAGAGAACAAGATAGAATGTGGGCTGACACTTTTGCTTTTGCCTTCCATTATAATGATCCCTGTTCGTGAGTAATTTGACGTTTAACTCCCGTTCGCTTATGCAGAACCCACGTTAATACGTTATTACGTATATACTTACTCGACGTACGATTCAAACTTTGTATATGGACCGTTTTCTCATTGAACAACTTTAACCGCGTGGGCGTAAGAGGCTCGAGGCCGCGAGGCCGCGAGGTATGACTGCAAAGTTCGTGAATGAGTTCTAATACGCGTTCATATGGTGGTGTGCTGTACCGCAGGTGAGATCAAGAAAACCGGAAACTCGTGGATATAAGCTAGAATAACAATAACAATAAGAAAAACAATAGCAAGATTAATTATTGCTTAACATTATACTTTTACTAACTACTAGGATCGCAGCCTCGAGGTATTAAATAATACAAATTTATACCAATTAGCGTCGATCGGTATACCCTGTGCTTCATTACCCATATAGAGATGAAGAATAAGTCATTCGAGATCAGCAAATAAATTAAGACAAAAATTACTCTATAGAAGCGTAGGCGTAGTACGATGCACAACCTGTCTTAAAGAATTGTCGATTATGCTTCCTATCATTAGATATTTCTTATATGTGTATTTGTACATGGATGCATATGGGTTTCTATATGTTTTTCTATATGTGTGTGATAAGTAAATTTATAGACGTACATGAGTTTCCATGTAAGCGAAGTATCGTGTGCGTTTCCTCTATAGTCGTAGTCCTTCGGTATTAGTAAGTTTTCAAGTTTCTTAAGCAACTGCCGTGCGTGTTGAGACGGAATTAAGTTTCAACTAAGAACTATTTTCGGACAGGCTTATAAATTATCGTAATATTGATTAATTACTCAGCTAAGGCGTATATGAATAGCACCGGTTTATCGATACGCAATACATTCGAATCTCAATTTAGGTACGTAACAATCGACTGTCGTACATCCAGTGAACAGATATTATAAATTTTTCACCATTTTCATACATCGAAAAAGCTCTTCAAGATGTGAAATTCACCCTTTTCAAAAGGAGATGAGAAATAATGGCTTAAACGAATGATAAAATCCATAGTGGTTATGACTTTTAATCGTGTTTCTTCAGAGACGAGTTTTCTTAAGTCGTCACTACTTTTTCGCAAAGAAGAGATTAGCTCGACTTCTCTTTATTGACGCGATTTAAAAAACCCCCCGCAGCGTCTTGGCGTCGTTATATCGACTGCGGATGGGCGTCTGCGTCGAAGACATACGTGTCGCAGGGACGAGTTAGGTACAATTGTATATACCTGTATAATATAATGTATTAATATAACTACACCGATACACAACTATAAAGTTTTGAACAAAAAAAGTGCGTTACTTTTTTTATACTGTATATATACGAGGAGCCGAGCCGCACGACGCGCGGCGTCCACGAGACGTCGCGACTCGAACCCGGGCCTCTGGGCCCGTATAAGGCCCGGCGAGTCTTCCCTTCTACCTTGCCTTCGTTTCTACGTACTGTACCGTACAACAAAGTATTATATACACAGATATAAGTACATATCCCCCGCGGTATAGTCGACTGTGTAAATCCTTGGAGCGAAAAACTGGGGGCCCTTTTTTTACTCCCAAATAAGAACTGGGCAGGACTTCAACGAAGGCCCAAATGCTGCGGCTATCAAGTTAACAACTCGATAGTCGGACTCGGTTTAGAGATGGACTGAAATAATTGAATAAACACTTTCTGATCCGAATGTACTTCATCTTGACTTTAAGGGAGATACTGGATGCTACTTGTTAGATATACCAGACGTAATGGCGTTATAGTCTTGCGCGGAGACCAGGTATTCGTCAAGTTTTACCAAGAGAAACTTCCAGCTTCTTGCGAAAATATATGAAAAAAAAAAAAAAAAATTACAAATCCATGATATGACTTCATTTTTGATTACCAATTACGAAAGCTCGGAGTTCGGAGAGTTTGAAAACGAAACTGAACCTGTCAACCGCGATGATATGTGTAATAGGCGAATAACTAAACTCGTGGGCGTTGAGGGATAGCGACACTTTGGGTTTTAAATTAGCGACGGATGCGAGCGACGACGGTAGAGCGCAAATGAGGAGGTATTGTCGTTTGCAGCCTGTTCCTGCTTCTCGTTATTGAATAAGTGGCCGAGTGTTCCCAGTGGATTGAATGATTGGTTAAACTTCTCCACTAGCTCGACGCACTTCCCCTTATGCAGCATCCTCAGCGCGGGTCTTTAGGTCTTGCTATTTTAATTGACCGCGAGACAACTCGCGCGGGTCGTTCTCTCCTATAGATGACCCATTTGTATAAAACTATCTCACATGTAGGTACCTACTGATTGATATTTGAAAATTTCTTCGTTCATTCTCATGTTCAACTTGAATTGAAATCGGTCTCGAAACTTCCACCAGATCTCTCACATCGGCGCAAGGACCTGAAATACGTAAACCTGACCATCGGTCATTTCATTAAGTCGAGATGAAAAATCGGTGAGAAAAGTTACCGGTCACTCGCGTTCGATTAAGTGGAAAACCGTCGTCGATTATTCCATGAATGGATATGTAGGATGAGATCGTCCGATAGCAGCAGCACCAGGAGTGCAGTACACCGTCTTTTACGATCTTAGGTTCCGATCGTAAGTCGAGTGTTTTTCTCATTCTATACTATACGTATATTTTTATACTTTTCTTACCTTTTTCATTTTATCTCTTTTACCTGTAAATACACGTGTTTTCTCGCATTCGTGAGACAGGCCTCGGCCAAGTTACGAATGCCATTTATCGCGCGCGATTTGCTGAAGGTATATAGTAGTAGCTGCAGGGAGGCAGAAACGCAACGGTGCAGTGCAGCGGTAGTAGCGTCAGGATCAGCGCGACTGACTGACTGTGCGAATCGCTTAACGCGAGGTCAGGAAATAAAATAAGTACATAACAACTTAACGCCCGAGTAGAAGATGTTTATCCTTAGGTATACAGATTCGTAGAAAACCTTTACCGCAAAGATCTTACCGACAAACGGCGCGTGTCACTCTAATTTTTTTTTTTGTATATACACTCATTTCCAACTACCGATCAACTACCGATCTGATCTCTCCCCTCGATTTAAACGATACAACTTTTTACACTAATTCTTGTTAGAGAATAAAGAAGACAGTAGAAAAAAAGAAGTAGAATTGACTGCGAAGGAAAGCCTGAGATTAGTCTCTTTAAATCTCCGTTCGTCTCAATAGATTTTTGAATCGTTGTTAGAAAAAAGAAGAGAGAGAAGTCAAAAATGAAAGAAATTAAACTGAAAACTACCGGAGAGGTAAAAACCTGTTTTTTGATGAGGTGTTCATATCTCGAGCACCGTTGATGCGATTTTTGTGAAATTTATCTGGTTTGCACTTTTTTAGGCACCGATCTTTCTCGCCAAATAATAGCAAAGTTTTTTTCTTTCTTCTTCTTCATTGCGATTCGTGGTTTTCTATAATGGTTTATCATGCTTCTTTCAGCCTTGATAAAATGTCTTAATCTGCTGCATATAAGGTACGTCGTATTCGTCGTATCGTTTCCCGTTAAATCCATATGAAATATCGAGGGTAGTGTCGATGGAGTCATGGCAAAGTATCAACCAACCTGTATGTGTCTAACTGTACCTTACAGCTATAACATATAACGAAACGCGTTGCGCAAGAAGCAGTGGGCCGCAGGCCGCAGCGTGGCGGGTTCGTTCGTTCATTCACGCACCCATTCACGACCCACGGTTAAAATCCCACGCAAACCTGCGGCATCAGCGTAAAAAGTTTTATACTTACTCAGATCGTTATAGCTTTCGTTCGATTCCGTCATATATCCATGAGAAAATCTTTACTCAAACTTCATTCACTGCTTATGACTCTTCATTCTTCACTCTTTACTCTCTTCACTCTTGACTTTCTTTGCTGGTCCAACAACTCAAGGGCTAGCTATACTATGTCCTTCGAGGAAGGAAGGTAGGTACTACATATACACATGCATACATACACATCATGCATGCATATTGTAATTTGTTTGTTCAGTTACCAAGTTCACCTCTCGTCAAACTTGCTATGTAATATACATTTAGAGTACAAGAGCATAATCACTTTCGGGTGAACGTATAACACAATGCATGTATAAGTATACACCTACACATTGGGGTGGTCCTTAATTCGGTCATATTCCAATTTCAATGCTCTCATGGTCCTGAAAGTCTCCAAATATATAGTAAAAAAATGTAGCCAAAACCCCAGGTTCCTATCTCAATTCCAAGTACTGCCCCAAAGCCTTCGAACTTTCTCATTTAAATAACACACGATTTTAAGTACTTTGGTGTTATTTTTTACTTCCTTTTTTTTGGCACGCTGTAGCTTCGATAATTATATCGTTGAAAATTTGTCAAATTTTTATGGAATACCTACTACTTCAGGTGAGGAGTGTACCAAGTTTTAGATTTTTCGGAGCTGTACTGCAATAGGAAGAAAATAAATTAACCGCGATATGTCCGAAATCGTGTTTCATTCAAATAGGAAAATTCGAAGGCTTTGGAGAGGTACTTAGAATTGACAATGAGATATAGGAAGGATTCTTTCGTATATCTTTGGAGACGTCCTGCAGCCCATAGGAGCATTGAAATTCGGAAATGATCAAATTAGGGACCATCCAAATATGAATATACATATATGTATATGGGATTCTATCTCCCACGCATAAAATACACGAAGTTTTAATGTACATGCATAGATTTTACATACCCGGAGCTAGCAGCACAGCCTTCAGAGGTCGTCTAGCTGCTAGCACGAGGTGGAAAGATCTGAGACAATTGTGGTGAGCGTGACAAGTGGGCGATCCTCTTCCTGCACCTTTAGATTCTTACTTACCTCGCCCTGATGTTAATATATGTACACATACAATCACATATACAGAAATGCTTATATCTTGGTACTATAAAAGCCAAGCTAAGCTATTGCCACTTTGAATACGAATCTTTATTTAAACGTGCTATTTGCTTGCTCATACGATCACGATCCGAATGGAAAGCTCTTCTTTGCCAAGAATTTGCGAGACCCCACGCAACAATCACAGGGGTAGAAGTATTTATGAACGACAAATTTCGTTTCCTTATTCCTTTTTATTGGAATTATGTGATTTCCCTATAATTTCATTCGACTCATTAATGAATAGGATATGTAGGTATTATTGGTTTATATTCTCACCTAGACAACTTTCACTTTCTCATATTCAAACGTTCTTTAAACTAGTATACATAACATAACACATTCACATAACTTTATTAAGGTGAAAATGACTATTTTTTCTTTATATCAAACTATGGGTAATTAATTCTATGAACATACAGTTGCACTGTGGTTTATAAATTTAATTAATAGAGCTAGTATGTGTGTAACATACGGTTGTTGCATATCGTAAAAGTCAGAGAAAGGGTAATTAACTCTTAAATATAATGTTTATGATGAAATTTTCAAACTTTATGTATATCTCGTGTGTAAACCGGGTTTCAGGTTCGCGCTTGAATTGTTTTAAATGTAATTTTGCTCTCAGTATAATGCACGTACAGACAGAGATCTAATCTTTCATAAACGCGGCTGCAGACAGGACTATTTACGACTGTTTTTACGACCCTGAGTATTGTTTTTATTAATAAACTAAATACGTCATTCGTTTATTAAGACATCGTATTCTTACAACGGAGCATTTTCATTAATTTTCGATTAGGATGCTCAGTTTTATTCCACGAACTGTGAAACAGGTGTGTGAGCTTTTGTCTCGGGGAAAGAATCCCGGAAAAAGGAAAAAAGAAGCGAAAGAAAAAATTATCTCGCAAATTAATCCGCGGCAGACTGTTTACAGATGAAAACAGTCGCGTCTGAGCAGCATCCTTGGTGAAAAGGGTGCGGTTAAAAACCGAAGCCTTATAGCTAGGAGGGAATCTTTCGGGTCGATGAGTCAGTAACATATCGCGGAGATGAGGCTTCTGTAGAAACGCGAAAGGCCTCGGTCGGTGTTGCCCCTAGTCTTTTAAGTCTGGATATCTGGCCTCTGGCTATTCGCAACAGTTTGAAATTCCCATCAGCCTCGTTTATACCTGAATCCTATACACCTTTTAGCGTCAAACGTTGGGATTAATGATTATTAGAAACACGATGCTGAAATATACTCTTGGGAGTCCGCAACGATCGTGAGAGTATGATAGTACAAGCGTGTTGGTATCAAGATCCGTGCATACTATATATACTTACACTTATAGACCTACCCATATGTACTAGACGTACAGGCGCCGAGAGGCCGCCTATGGTAAACTCGATGACCAAGAATTCTACGGCTTTAAATTTCTCATACCTGTTATTTCTTGAAGAATTAAAATCGTGGGCGTATGTACGCATATATAGCTATAGGTATATAACTATCTATAATTTAAATCACCTATATGTACTACGTACATACATACACGCCTCTTTAATCTCTGCTGATTATTTCCTTGTTAAATAAATACCATTAAATGATAATATTTAATTAATTGTATCTACCCAACTTTCGTGGTGTCTGTTAAAGTATAGCTATGAGATAAATCGTGGGATCTAAATCGTCTATACGTTTATCGAATAGTTTTAGAAACTGGATATTTTCCATCTGCAGGTGTAACCGAGCGACGTACACGATTATCCGAAATAGTTATCTGTGAAACGTGTATCGCACTATCATTTCGATCATAGATTACGATCGGAGTATATAATGATGACAAGTCGAGTAATCCCTGAGAAAATTGCTATTTCTATAAAATCCTAGCTGCGAATTTAATTATCATCTGCATCAATCCGCTCGGGCAAGTGTCTTCGTTCGTTTCTTCGTTTACTTAACTCGGTTCGTATAGTTTGGCTCAAGTTCTCTGGTCCAAAGCCCAGGGCTCAGAGTAGTAGAGTCGAGGCCCGGTCCGCCCACAGCATCCGCCGTGGTACACAACGTGGTGTTTGTAGCTTGTATAGGTATAACTTCAGCACAGGTATATCTTGAGTATCGTACCGTATCGTATCGTATCGTATCGTATGGTATCGTATTGCTTTTACCTGAGAGACAGAGGTAGCTACGCGGCTGCTTGAAGCCTTTGCAAACTTTTAATATGTAGTATCGTAGAGACTCGGGGTCTAGTTTAGAAACAGGCTACTACAGACGCATATATACGTATATAAGGTGTATATGTATATATAGTAGTATAGGTACATAAGGTACCTTGTACACTATTTATATCTATGTGGTATACAGAAACGTTTATAGTACATCGCGGACGACTACGCGATTACGACTTTGTACTACCTAAGAGACATATCGAGTTTTTTTTTTTTTTTTTTCATAGATACCACCTATACTCGTAGATTCCTAGAAACTTGTCTCATGATTACTCGATCTTTTATGAATGCGGTACAGATACGGGATTCCTTATTACAGATTCATTCATGAATTTTTCATCTATCTTATAAATTATATTTCTATATAATATACCGAGATGATTCCTTGAAAGTTCACAGTCAGTCACAGCCAATTCGACCCTACCCGAGTTTTTCGTCTGTTTTTCGCAGGCTGGCCATCCCCTTTTTAATTTTGAATTGTTAAAGGCTGTCAAATGATTTAAAATGAATGAATAAATAAATAATCGAATAAATGTATGAATAAATGAATGAATGGATGGAGGGATGGATGGAGGGATGGATGGATGGATGGATGGATGGAGGGATGGATGGAGGGATGGATGGATGGATGGATGGATGGATGGATGGAGCGATGGATGGAGGGATGGATGGATGGATGGATGGATGGATGGAGGGATGGATGGAGGGATGGATGAATGAATGAATGAACAGAATATCTCTGCCTGGACACCGAAATAAATGAAACAAAATACGTCAAAACATGTTTTCCTCAATCCCAATGTTTTCAGATCTGGTGGAATTGGGTAGGGAAGCACCTTGAATTTTCAGTCTATTTCTCGCGATATGAAGACAAAAAATATTTCGTCAAAGTTTTTCGAATTGGCTATGCAGACTTTCCGGTACATACACTTTCTAAAAACTGCGACTCGGTAATAGGTATTAAAATTTGAAACTTCAATCCTCACCCCATAAAACTTATATGTTCATATGTGTGGGATTGAGTCTCTATTAATGTCACAAATTCGTGATAATATATGTATAGGTGAGGAGGAAGTAATAGAATTGATTTGAAAAACCATTCAACACATTTTCGAACATGGTTTTTCGTGTTTAATTTATTACTGCCGGTGTTATATGTAATGGAAATATGATCAGGCATGTGCTCATTGAACCGGATATATAAAATCGCATATAGGTATAAGTTGATTGTAAAAATGTTAGAATCCGTTAGTTTCGAAAATAGAGAAAAATATATAAATAGAGTATAAGACAGAGCTGAGTAACAAAGTAATACAAGATAGAGAAAACGAGAAATAAGAAAATATGGAAAAAGTAACTGCAAGAGAGAAACAGAGGGAGAGATCAACGAACCGGGAGAATGAGATCCCAGAGCCGAGATCTCCTGTTCTACGAGCATGACTTTATCCTCGGAAAATCTCACCTCAACCACACATTTACTCCCGCGATTATATATACTATAATTTTTTTTGCGTTTTCCTTTTTCTTCATCTTTTTATAGTTTCGGAAAAATTTCTCTAACTTATTATAGTCTGCATTTTCCAGGTCGCAGGCATAATATACACATACTAAAAA
The DNA here is from genome assembly GCA_914767705.2 of Tenthredo notha. Classification (NCBI taxonomy): domain Eukaryota; kingdom Metazoa; phylum Arthropoda; class Insecta; order Hymenoptera; family Tenthredinidae; genus Tenthredo; species Tenthredo notha. Next base: position 21,570,275 of record OU611908.1, on the reverse strand, counting down.
TGAGACTGGTTTTCAAGTCACTATGTTTTCCCTGGTAAAAATTTCCACTCCTGAGAATTTCTACAAATTTTTCAGATAATTTCATAATATTTCGTCATTTTTCGATAAGAAATTTTAGACTATGATTATCGTTCTCGATAAAACTATACATAGAAAAAGAAAAGAAGAGAATCGTACAATTATACCTATTCACCGTGATGAATATATGATGCCAATAATAATAACTCTTGTTCGTTTCAATAGCCAAATAAATTAGTAAATTAATAAAAAAGGAAAGAAAAAATAAAGGGAAAAAAGAAAAACGCAGAGAAAAAGGGAACAAGCCTGCCCACGGATAACCAGAGTCCGTAATAAAAAGAACTTCAGACAGTTCCAGGGCACGACAGGTTTAAATAATTTCACGGCTATGTACGTGGCTGCGGGCGTCGGCGCCGAGATTCACTTCCTCGCGGGCGAGAGGGAATCGGTACCTATAGTAAACTGATCTTCGATTTTCTCAGCATTGAAGTATGTATATACCTCTTCTACCTATGCAGTAGCGAGCGAATATGTACGAAAAAGATTTGATCTTTGTTTTTTGATATAGTATATGTATAAGGGTGGCAAAAAATTATCCGCCGACAAAGAAGTTTGTCTCAGTCTTGTCACGCTGTTTTTACTATATCAGTACCTGCGCCACGGGGATGCGGAGAATTCACGCGTGTATGATGTACCACATGTATATACACATGTATATATATTCTACCAGTTTTCGGAGCAAAAAGTATCGCCGAAGATAGAGACTGAGAGAGAGAGAGGGAGAGAGAATGATTTAAGGATGGGAGATGCTCAGGGATTCGAGACAGAAGGTATGGACCAGTCAGAATTTGTCTTTTGAAGCTTCGTTTATCTCGACGCATCTATACCATATATACCGGGGGCAAGTAAATATCATGTTGAACAAGATCGCACCGCGATCCGCGACGAATTTCTAACCGCAGCTGTTCGCGCGGTCCAGACTACACATGTGAAGGGACAATTTTCTCACGTACAAACTATGTATTTATAAATTGTTGCAAATGGTTAGGACTCTTGTTCCCAGATTCCTCAATCCTCCGAAGTAGGTATTAGCGGGTCCAGAGGCTCCTGATCAACTACGTGAGGTCATTGTCAAGCAGATCGCAACAGCTTGTTTCGCGTACCCTACGCTTTAGGATAGATTTCTTTCAGATTTATCGACCAGCGTTAAAAACTCCAGACTTTTTGACACGCGGCTATTATTTTCAAGGATTGAATGACCACTGGAATATATGTGCATCGATTTATGTCCAATTAGGTAAAAACGTGAGCTGAATTTATGAAAAACGAAAATCTAAATCGTATGAAAAAAATTCATACCTTATCATCGTATCATCGAGCGTGGGAAGCTCGCGCTGCGTTAGTCGCCACGATTTAATCTGATCCCAATCTGTGACGGATAAAAACAAAAATTATCATTACTCGTAAGACTTGGCCTTACGGACTGAACTACAATCTTTGTAACGAGAACAAGAACATTTGAGTTACAGATTTTCGAAAATTGATCTCAGCATTTTTCCTATCTATCGAGAATCGGGTGTATCGGACCGGCGAAGCTAGAATTGGTAAAGCCGGCTGCATCCCACTTCAGGAATCATAGCATAGATGAATAACGCCCGCGGAATTTGAAGCTGACAATTTTTCTGCGGGCGGGTTGTCGCGAGAAATGATCGTTTTGCGTACGGATATATTGTTGTGGGTGTAGGTAGAGGCATACACTGTGTAAATGGAGTTTGTATAGCGAGTCCAGACCCACGGGACGACCAACGCAATATCGTTCAGCAAGAGAGCAACTCTACCGGTGCAACGCGTTAGGACCGAGCCCCGGATCACCATATTTGTATGAACAAACCGAGTCCCATCAGTGTGGGCCGCGAATCGAGTAGTCAATGAATATCGCTGAAAATATGTCAACTAACGTCGCTGAATCATATGCAGAAAATAAACGATCTGTCATTTCCTGTCACGATTTTAAACATTGATGATTAAAGTAAAAAAAATAAAAAAATAGGGATGATTATTTTTCCGACCCAAATATCGACCAATAGAATTGCACCATTCGACGTCACGTGGTACAACCTACATGGTATTATACTGATAATTTTTTGATTATTTTCTCTGGTAGTTGCTATATATAAAAAACAAAACATAATCCAGTCAAATTAACCACACGTCAAACTGACAGGTTGAATTATAATTCTGTGACTTCCGAATTTTTAATTTTTAACTGTGGATTTTGTCTCATGGTGCAATTCTATCGGCCGAAATTTGGATGAAAAAATAATCCCCCGAATACCACTCGAGCTTCAAAATTAATCGGGTATTTCCCTCAAGGTTCCCTGCAATCAAACGAAGTCGTCAAGTTTTTCAGAAAAATCACTCGCGCTTCGCGCTCGTGATTTTTTAACCTGAACAACTTGACTCCTTCATTTGTTTGCAACGAACCTATCGGGAAATACCCGATAATTTTGAAGCTCTTGTGGTATTATAAGTGAAAATTTATTCATATACAAATTTCATACTTGTATACGTCTTAGAAATTTGACTGATCGTTAGTTTTTCTCCATGAATATTAAGCCTTCAGTTTCTACTCCGACGTCAAGTCTGAGTAACGTACTACAACGTCATTGAGTTGTTCTGTAAGAGAAAGTTGAAATATTTTGTGTCATCCTGTGTACAGAATGACTTGTTCACACCGGATACGATTCTCCGAGTTCTCTATGATATTTTCAATCGTTCTTCAAGAATTTCGGTTTTCAAATACAGATACAGTACCCTAGATTTCGTCCTCGTTTACATCAGCGCCATCTAATTGGGTTCCAGCCATAAATGGGGTAACCAGTACGTGCATCTTTGTGGGTAATGAAAGGTACAAAGCAGGCCTATAGTCGTAGGGACGTCGACGTCGACTCCTGGACTCAGTTTCCCGTCGTAAAAGTGTTAAAAGTACTTCCATACGTGCAGCGGTCAACGTTCATAGAACACTGGCTAACAAAGGAAGAAGTGATTGCACTGGCCTAGGCCGTGCGGCTAGGTTGTTCCTGCGAATGCCACAACACTGTTCATATATGTTTCTATTATAGCATCACATAGCTACTATAAGAATACTGGCTCCAATTATTCCATCGGTGAACCCCTTAGCCTTCATTTCCGGTCAGCTTTGATAGGAAATGTCTCCTCTGATGGGGAGAGATAATTGTTTCTAAAAATCTTAGAATTTGCCAGTTTTCGAGTAACTTAGAGATTTGAGACTAGACAGAAGCCTCTTTTAGTTCAAGTATGGTAATGTGGTCGAACGAAGGTCTGCCTTGAGGACTCATGCCTGATTATGATGTTCGAAGTATCAGCGCGGAAAACTTCCGGGTGAAAAAGTGAGTCGGTGAAAGCACCCGTCTGCTCTTCACCTCTTATTACATGGTACTTACAGCTCCGGTATCAAGATAATTGGCAAATTCTCTTCACCGTTTGGATCTTATTGTCGGCTATACTTACACGATTCATTCGCCGACTGGCTACTTTATACGCTACCAAGTACACCTCTGCGGTCCAGTAATGCATCTATTATGTTTTATTGGAAAATACGAGCCTTCGGTCTAGTCGCATGACAATCCACGTTCTCTTTCACCTAGGATCCTTAAACCGCGCAATATTTGCATGAAGATATATTTCTCCCGAAACTGAACTCGGTCAGACTCAGTTCATACCGAAGCTAATTTCTCATTAAAATTTCCGAACATAAGACGCCAATTCTTTATCGCTTGACCTCGCATCTGAACCTTATAATTTTAATCTCAAATGTCTTCCTGCACTTACGTCTGTATAATTAAGACAAAATTTCCGAAGAGAAATGAGACTGTGAATATGTTGTCGCACATTCACATATACTGCTGCAATGAGAGATAAAGACGTCAATATACGAGACGTATGAGTATAACGAATGGACTAAAATGAAATTGATTGGCGATGCTGCTGAGTAACCAGCTTGCAGGGTCAGTCGAGAAGAGAGGAACAACCGTTCCACGTGTTCTTCTGTCAAGTGTCGAGTCTCTCCAGGAGGAAGAATGTCAATGTCAGTTAGTGTATAAGAAATTGCAATCTTGTTTGGTGGGTCAAATTATAGCCTTTGATGCCTCTCGATGCTGCAGTTTTCATATTTCTTTGTTATTCAAGAAGAAGAAGAAGAAGTAGAAGAAGAAGAAGAAGAAGAATGAGAAATACGTAAAGTCTTTATCTGGACTAAGGCGCCATGAATATCCGGGAGTCATTAAAACCAACTTCATTGTTGATATATAAGAAAGAAAAAGAAAATATCGGAACAAAAGTCCGGGGTGTGCAATCTATTGGTTCATTCATCTGGTAATATTACATGCTGATTAGCACGCATGAAGAATTGCTTTGCTAATAATAACACGGTGCATACACGGCCACAGAATGTATAAGCATAACAACCGTGCACCCGATAAAACGATACGCTGGATTAAAACGTATGTACGTGCGTTATCACCCGATCTGCGATTTTGAAATATGCACTTCGGGCATTATGCGAACTGGAGCCAGCAATTTTCTTTCTCATTAAAGCACCGGCTTTCAATATAAGAAAACAGAGACCAATGAGGAGGGCATCAGACCTCCAGGTGATGGGTTCTCTCTCTCCCTTATGTGTAATGAAACCTAATCTGGCCTTCTTCACTCCATTCACAATTCATCATATGGACTTTCGATGATAGGGTCTCATAGAGCCAAGTTTGAACCGATTAGTATAGAGCAACCCTAGAGTGTCAACGAATTGCTCGATAATATGATGAATTGTGGTGCAGAGAAGAAAGGCTCATGAGATAGAACTCCATAATTTGGCATAAGAAGAAGGCTCCAGAAGTTTGGGAAGAACCCAGCATCCGGAGGTCCGATATACTCCTTTCAAGTACGGTACGTCAGTAATCTTTATTGTCATATAAGTTAACAAATTGCTATAGACTGTATAAAAATAATCAATCAATGCGGATAGACCAATAAGATTGATTAATGCTATTAATATAAGAAGTCCAAAGTTCGTTGTGAAAATCGAGATTCTCTGACTTTAATTTTCTGCGTTATTATTCAATGGGGAAGGCAGTGTAGGGTGGTGGTTTCTACGTGAATACATTCAAGCCCTAAGTTTGAAAGCCGGTTGACCTGTAGTCACGGTATTTTTGGGTATTTCTTTCGGGGTTTTTTATGGGTCTAACTTTGGGTCTGAAAAGAGGTTATTAATAGCCTTGCTAGGGTAGTTGAGGTAGTCGGGATTGATGCTGCAGTCTGGACCGATGAGTCTGTGGGACGCCAACCCTGCCCACCTGAGATTCTGAAAGATGACTCATAGCCAGAGGTCGGGCATACTTGGGTGTCGATTTTTCATGGATCAGAGCCTTGATTGAATCGTACATACGGGCGACGGTTTGCTTTTCGAGCTAATTAATTCTGGCCTTCGAACAACCGATTTTGAATTTAGCTATGTAGCAGTAAATTGCCAAATCTTTGTACTGGTTCATTTCTGCACAGACGATGTTGGTGTGTCGTGTTATGGACGTGCCACGCCGTGCCTCGAGTAATTCGATCAATTTATCGGTGCCTCGTACTTTATTGAATCTACAACGAATCGATCTTTTATGCTAATATGATCTTGTGTACACGGGTTCTCGATGTTTAATAGATTCGAGCCTCGGGCTCATCTCTACGTCAATTAAACCTGCAGCACTACACCGCGCATCTCATTGTCAGCTTATGATAGTAGCTAGTTATAACGTTCTGGAGAGTTGAGAAATTCTTCAACGGCTTTTATCGTTAGCTAATCGGTTCAATTCACAATTAGACTAGCTACGAGCCTCCAGAGTTTGGAGAGTCGGACTTAACATTTCAGAAACGATCAATAGGACCGTTTCAAATCACTCCTAAAATCCGATGAAATATCCTATTGGCTCAGTTTTTTCACAGCTGAGTAATTCACTTTCAAGACATGATTTCGAATAATTTTAGATTTTATTCACTTTGCCTTACACAGAATTAGTCCACCGATTAAAGTAAAAGTGATTGTCGCGAGGTACAGATCGCATATCGTTTATCGAATCTTATCCAAATTTGGAGCGAATATTGTGAAATGATGTGATTTCGGAGCAAGCCAATAAAATATAGAGGCAAGGGTAGTCTTCTGCCGTTCTAAGCACGAGACGCAATTTTTTTTTTCAACGTTTGTCAAAAAATGATCTAGAATCAAAAATTTCCCTTATCTATGACTGAAATTCATCGAATATCATTGGTTACATTAATGTAAAATATTCCCTTCAAATTTGAAGACTAATTTTTCTCTGGTACAGCTCAATCTGTGTAATGTGGAGTCCATAAAATGTGGACATTAATTTTGAAATAATGTCTCGAAATATTATGGTAATTGATTTTCGGAGATGTTGAGACTTGGAACGAGATCATTAGTGCGAATACGTTAATTACCATTCAAATCTATTCATCAAATCTCTAAATTATTACGAAATATTTAAATCCTGATTCTCCATTCTATTTTTATCCGTGAACTTTAGGCATTACGTATGACTCGGGTCTAGGTTGGTTACACACACACGCGTATGCACGTATGTAAATGTAAATTCAAATAAAGTTGAGTTAAGTTCGTAGCGATAAGAGCTGGTGGTTTCATTTATATGATCTATATATAGTATCTATATATACTGATATATTAATTTCTATGTATTAGTCAAGTGATGCATATTATCTATAGACCTGCATGATCCCCACTACATACACGATGAACTACGGCGTCAGGCATCCAGGCGTCTTGGGACCGGCGTTGCCCGTCGTCTGAACTGGGGCCAGACTTAGCCCTGTCCAGTGTAGCCGAGGCCGTCGTAAGCGTAGCGTCGCGTGATACGACTAACGTAACAGAAATCGTTTGGTCTGAGAAAAAAAAAAAACAGAAAGAAAATCGCTCAAATATTCAACGATTATAGAATAGATCGATAATCGAACTGTAAAATAGAATACGAAGAGAAATTTTGTAAAAAGAAATAGAAAATTAATCGAACCCAGACGAAGAGAACAAATTTTCAAATTTACATTTTCGCGCCTTCTATAATCGAATTGAGAAGCGGTAAATTTTGAAATATATGAAATACCGGTAATTCTATCAAATGCAAAAATCTGCAGTGTGTTTCGTACCCAGAGTATCCATATGATCGATTAGGATAGAAATGTGCCGTTAATAGATCGCGTATTGAAATAAGAGTGAAATTAGTGCGTGCAAGGTGACCAGTGATTGATTTCATATATTCTTATGGATGGTGGTAATTGACCTATGATTTATTACAGTGCTAATTAATTATGCGAGAAATTAAACACCACATGTGATCAATTTTCATTGGATTAAATACACAAGAATTATGGCGCCTCCGGATAGACACAGGACAGCTCGTCCCGGCTCGGGATTAAGCCTCTCTGTTCTTGGTACGTATTGGAGTTTCATTTTATGAATCCAAAACTTATCAACGACATTTTTTTTTCTTTCTTTTTATCCTATTTCTTTTTCATACAGACACGAAAGTATAATCAGAAATAATTTCGAATCATTCAGATCTGAGATTATATTCCTAAGTTTGACGTTGAACGGTTCGGTGAGCAGCGCGGACACTGAACGGTTCATATTACGTTTCAATTGAAGCTTATATATGAATATGCTTCAGGGAGATCGATCCTTGCGATCGGTTTACGAATATATCTATATATGTAAATAAATGAATGATGAATTGACTCGTGCGATTTATAAATCACGTTCTTTTTTTTCTTTCTTCTTTTTTGCATGATAATCTAGCTAGATGAGTAAGATGATTAACAAGTAGAATGGTCGATAAGAAATTTTCATATACCGTTATAATTTTTCGCGCGATATCTCCAAACTCCGAATGATGGAAAAAAAAATAATATATATATATATATTTGTCGTACTTAGGCGGAATGAAATAATTGATTTTCAATTTATTTTTTGTTCCAACTAATCTCGGGCTCAGATTAGATAATGCATCGCCGTTAGTCGCGACCGCGCGATCGGTGGCGCGGCGCCTCGCGATGATAGTGTAAAAAATACAAAACCAAATAAATTGGAAAATATATATAAAAAAGAAAAAAGGAAAAAAAATCGAAACTTGTTTCTAACGGAACAAAAGTTACTACTTACCTACGTATATGTAGCTAAAAATGATTATTCTGTTATATCGTAGAGCGATCGGAGCGTGAATCACTAACTCGGTCACTGCTGATGCAAAGAACTCGCGTTATCGCTACTTTTCAAGGTTTAATACATTAAATGTATATACAGTCTGCGAATAGGCGCCTCCTAGACAATCAGCTGGCTCATTGATCGCAATAAAAATAAAACTTTATGTTACCGAAAGATATATATGCGAGTCGGTGATATATTGCGATTTGAACGTTTGGCTGATGACGATAAGTATCATTCGATTACTTATTTCACGCTGATGTAAGATTATTTTCTATTATTTGAACTGATTTTCGGGGTCATTGGATTTTTGAACTATAGGAATTTTCAGATTTTCACTGACGAAAGAAACCGCGATCTTGGGTCCTGCAATACTTTGAATTGATGTTAGAAACGAGATTTTTAAAAGGATGAGATGAGGTAAAAAAAAAAAAAAGAAAAGAAACGTATAGGGTTTTGATTGCCTCGTATCGACTAGGTTTGAACTTGCTTAGGAAGACTCAGTCTGATGTGGATATCGTGATTCCTGGAATGGATCTGACGCACTGGATAAGGCAGGACCGGTCAGGAGGCAATGCATCCCTAAATTGGTCTACGCAGCTTCCTTATAAGTCGATCCGTATTTGAGGAAGTCTCAAATTGGCCTCAGCCTCATTTTTGTAATTTATAATTACCGGCTTCGGCGCACACGCCATGGTAGCACTAAATACCTACATCTTATCCATATCACAAATGAGAACCAAAAAATTGAAATTAAAAACGTATCCATGATTAACAGGCGACTCTATAAAATCGCCACTTCGACTCTTTCGCAGAATAAAATCTCTAATTTTGGAGTTTTAAGCAGAGCTTATTTCCCCATGTAGTATGTGGGCATCTCAAAATAATAAAACATCGAGTTACAAAAAAGAAAGACAGAGGTTTGCGGTAACTCGTAACACTTTGTCCCGGGATCTTTTTTTTCACCTTCATATATACGTTTTACGCATAACGGTGCAGATCACGGCTGAATGATAATTGAAACAAACTGCAGAAGAACTGTATCCGCACGAATTGCGATCATTAGTCAAAGGTCCCATCCGGACTCACGTAGATCTATGGCACAGCTTGAATTGAGGAAAAGGAAAAGTATAATATACAGCCTCCTGTAGAGTGATGGCATAATTTCTACCATACAACCTGATCTAGAAGATAATCCGTATTAACGCTTAATAATTAACGAAGAAAAAAAGAAAAGAAAAAAACTGTATGACAGCTGGGGCCACACACAGCTTTTGCACTACTTTTCGAACTCGTAACGGAGCTGAGCCTCAACGCTCTCAGCTATCCTTAGCTATACAGATAGAAATCTATGATTCTACTACTCACTCTGATCTAGCATAGTGCAGAGTCCTACTTGTAGTAAGCTTAACTTAAGTATCTATATACAGGGTGTGCGGTATAATACAACAAAAGTAACGGTCATTGAAAACGAAATGAGAAAAACGAGCCGATGACAACTGGAGCGAATTTTTTCGCTCCAGATTAATCTCGGGAATGTTCATCTCGTTACTATTCGTCAAAAATGACGTTTCACGTATTCGATATCTGCACTCTTTGCAACGATTTCTGTTATTGTTGAAATCGAACTACCTGGTATGAATGTACAGATATATAGGGCCGGACTAGTATTTGAAACGCGGGGAACGTAATATAGGTACACAACGCTCTCTTTCGATCTAATCTATGCATATTAGGTATGAGCTGGTGGGCATAACGGCGATATACGCTATTGTTGCTAATCTTAGGTGGATATAATGTATCACTGTGGGGACCGCCTAGCCAATATCATTATTTCCCATTCATAACGCGATAAAGTTATAATCTTTGATTTTTTAAAAATTTAAAGAATCGAGCCGAAATATACACGACTGATATTTTTTTAATTTTTTCTTATTAACGAGTGATCACCTACGAGCTTTACTCGAATGAACAAAATAGTGTAAACTTATCGTAGCTCGCTTGCGTTTTTTGAAAATTTAGAATTTCGAGCACGTCGTATCCCTCGCAAACCTGTATGGATATATCTTATTATATACTGTTGTTCAAGACAGAGGTGTGCACTACGTGCGGAGGCAACCCAAGTCCGGAATATCTTGCTCGTGTAATAACCAACCATTTAGATATACCTTATTCCTATGTATTTGTGCACGTATTTGCACGACGCGTATGACCCGTAGAAATAATATACCTATATGTATGTGTATATATATATATATATATATACACATTAACGCACTTCGTGTAATGCGGAGACCTTCGGCGAGCTCAATTTTCTAGGAAACTTAACATTTCAAGGATTACGAGACGCCACACGAGCCGTACATATCCATATGCACAAGTTTCTTAACCGCGATACCGAGATGCCTGGAATGAGTTATCTTTGAACTCGTATCGTACAGAAATATTTCTGCTTTGCTAATAATAACCGCGAAATAATTAGATAATGCTTTATTTTTTTCTTCTTCTTTTTTTCTATCTAATCGTTTGAATCAAAGATGTTCAATTCTAGTCTGAATATCTACGTGCACGAGACCCTTTCTTCATCTCACGTTCGGTCCTTATTTATTACCGTAATTATAAGCAAAACGTTAAATTATCTATGCAAATTTTTATTGACTTGTTCAGTCATAAGAAATTTCCGAGTTGCCTAGAGTCATTTTTACAGTATAACTTCAGCTGTCCCATAGACTTCAGGCACAAGTGTTGACCATGTGTCTGAACAGGCTTAAGAACACCACCTGCTGTTCCATTGATAGTTTGCTCCGTGTTATAAGGTAAGGCTGCGCATAGTTCGAAGTTGAAGAATTTTACTTTTTTCAAAATCTTTACTCAACCTGAGGGAATATATTCAATATTCAATAGTCTCGTACCCACAGCGTTGAGGTCGTTGTCGAGCTATTAGTTACCGGTTTAATATGTATCAAAGAAAAGGGTGGCGGTTTTAGCCATTCAACAAATTCATGCGGGTCTTCGAATTTCGAGAATTTAATATGACACCAACGAAAATGGCCACGGGGATGGAATTTTAGACGAAAATATAAGGCGTCTGGGTTTCGTCAAGGAAGTGAAATCCCTTTGGGCTTCTCATCGAAATAGAATTTGGCTCCACGATCGGAACAATTTTTCATTGCATCGAAGTTATTATTCTATTTTTTGTTTTTCCAATCATTCGATCAAATAGTTTCTGGAAAAAGAAGATGAAAAAATCTTCATAGACACATTGAGAATTCTTATTACGCCATAATTGTCATCTTTTACTTCCTGAGATAGGTATTACGTGTAAGAGCTCTTGTTCGTTTCGTTCGTCGCGCTGCAGGGCTGAAGAAGCTGGGCTGCAATCATCCGAGATCTCCTCTTGGCTGGTTCGAGTTTTAGGCACCTACCTACCTATTATAGGTTTTTTACTACTCAACGCTGTTGCAACAATGACCACAGAGTAGATAACCGAGGCTAGTAATAAGGACCACAGAAGGCAATTTAACTAAATAATATCTTTTGGTTTTGTTTGTGGAGGAAAAGGACCGTGAGATGTTCTCCTAGATCTACGGTATGAAATCTTATCGAACTATGTAACATACCTGGAGCTCTGATCTTCCATATCACAGACCTGATCTTTGATATCTTATAGTAATTAGCATAACATCTAATCTCGAAGATCTGGGGAGGAGATATCAATTCTACATTAGGGTGGTCCTTAATTTGATCATCTTAGAATTTCAATGCTTCCATGGTCCAGGATGGTTCCAAATATATACAAGAAAAAAAAAAACGGTTTCTATCTCAATTCTAGGTACAGCCTCACAGCCTTCGAATTTTTCCCCCTTCGAGTAAAACACAATTTGTGACATTTCGCAATTGAAACAAGTTCCTTTTTTTTTTTCTGGTTACTTTACTCTCCGTTTTCTGCATAAATTTTGCGGTTTATCCGTGGTAAAGAAAGAGAAAGAAGCAATACGACAAGAAAAACTTGGTATAATCTGTTTTCTCATACCTTCACCGAACCCTACGTTTAGTTTTGTGTATTTTGTTGGGACACTATTTAATGCTCACGAAGGGTGGACCCAACTGTCTTTATACGGACGGGAGAGGGTGATGCCCTCGAAAATACGATCTGAGTATAAAAAGAAGATTTTTGGAAGCGTTAAATTCTCGTGAGACAATCAACAAACGAAAAGTCAGCTGTTTGAGACTCTATCAAGAAGAAAAAAAAACATTAAAACTAAAAAATGTACAAAATCGATTTCAAATCGGTTCTGATGTTCTTCATATAGTCTCTTGCTATTTCTGTATACCTTTATATATAAGTTGAATAAATTTTCACTGATATTTTCGACTTTGACTAAACGCTGAATGAAATGCATAAGTTTGCTTTACCTACTGCCTACCCCCCATGAATAATTGATCAGTTTTATTCTAAACGTTTCTGCCTCCGCTATCGAATGTCTTTAGCTATCATCGATCACGTGATCTTTACGACATACATGCACTACTGATATGTGAGGATTCACATACCCACGTACATATAATACCTACGTGGATAGATTCAAAACTTTAAAGAAGCATTTATATATATAATATACATATAGGTATATGTATGCCGTTACATCACTATACCTACATGGAATCCCATACGCCTGCATAGAAAATTTCCTAGTCAGTACCATAGAATAAAATTTATATATATACTTTTCAATCGACGATATATAATATAATATTCGGTATTAAAAAACTATCTAATGAATGATCATGTGTCATCTGCATCGGAAAAAATCAAATAAAAAATTAACTTAGCTAGATACGTAGTACCTCATACCTTTCATTCGATGAACAGATAAGCTCCTCGTATAAATCGATTAACGGTTCACAATGAATTGAAATGAAAAAGTGAATAATAATAATAATAATAATGAATGAACGAAGAAAAATATTTTTTAATCGAAAGGTAGAAATTTTGTCGATTGAAAATTTTATACCAGGCATATCTTTATACGAAAAAGTGTTTTTTTTTCTTCCAAATCAGCCTGAAAATGATGAAGGATTGATATTAAATACGTATATACATATAATCGATGCAAATTAGGTATATAAAAGGCCAGGTATAAACGAAATGAGGTATAATTCAGGTCCTGCGACTTTGTTATAGCTATACAGGTGCTCGGTATATCGGGACACAGGTTACTTTTCTCGCCCACGATTACTACCACCATAATAGTATGGAGAGACCAAATTTTCAGGTATAATTCTGTATACCGTATGTAACTATACAGTTCGGCAACCCTTGTAGACAATCTATATATACCTATATATATATCCCTGTTTAAATAAGTAGGTGTGTATAAATAAACCAGTTCAAGATCGTTAAAACGGATTCTGGTCTCTGTCTAGTCTCTATAGGTATATATAGTGTTGGGCGAAATTAATTGTTGTTTTAAAATAAATTGCCACTCTTTTATTTATGACCCCCCCCCCCCACCCCCACCCTTTCCTTCCCTCAAAGGTAAAAGGTTTTTTCCTTTCTAATTTACCATTTATCTTTATCTTTACTTTTTTCTTCTTCTATATATTCATCTTCTTTTCCATTTCTTTACGGATAGAGAAAGAGAAGGGAAGGAAGGAAGGAACCGTTGATTACAGGAGAATAAATAATTATTAGACTCGTTTATTTGGAATATAATTGTCCAGGTATTCATATATTAGATTTGATATGTATAAGGGTGATTCGAACGGTCGAAATTACAAATTCGTTTAAGACTATTTCGAGTTTTGAGAAACACTCAAGTTTTAAGTTCAGAATCCTAAAATTTGGAAAGGTCGGAATGCAGAGAGTTCAAAACTCCGAAAGTCAAGACCCCCCTGAGAGCTCAAAGATCCGAAAATCTCGGTCTATTTCTCAGGGTGAGAAAAACTGAATGAATACATGGTGTTCTTCGTTTCAAAGCTCTTGAAATCGATTATAATAGACTTTCGGGGAAATACCCTTTCTGAAAACCGTTTGTCGAATACTATAGTATTGAAATTCGGAAATTTCTAACTAGCCCCGAACTATTGTTAGACAGAGAAAATAGGACGAGGAAAAAAAAAAAGTGTGTTGGCCGCTGGACCATAGTGCGTGTTGTATTATAGACGTTGTCGTTACCTCGCCGCGGAATGACTCAAAAGTCCATGAGATGAACAAAAAAGAGGATATCATTATGATGACCAATATGAGAGTAAGATACGTATTAGTAAGCCCCGCGAGATGCTTAACCGCACGAAAAATAAAGTAAAAAAAGTGAAGAAAAAGAAGAAAAAAAATGCTATAAATCGAACGGCGCCAGTAATTGAAAATGTTGGGTCGCTCGACTGGCCCATAGGATTTAAAGCTCCTTCAAGTTGAATTCGGTATTATTATTTCCGAACGTATAACGACCAGAGTTAAATAATAATAAAAAATGAGGTATGAAAAAGGAGTGATAAAAATTGAGAAAAAAATCTCATAGGTCCATCAAACATTTGATTCCTCTCTGTCTTCGCGGTACCGTGGGAATTCTCCTCATCCTCACCTTCATAATACGGTGTATACCTAATCTTAACGCGAGTAACTTGTCTGGCTAATTGTTAGCTCTGTCTAGTTCCAAGGTAAAGAAGAAAAAGAAGAAAAAGAAAAGGAAAAAAAGAAAAAATAGGGTCGTAAAATGTATCACAGAATCCTCCTCGAGGCCACAGGGTCTTTGGGGCATCTAGTTTTCCTGGAAAATTTGTTAAAAACACTTTTATAATGGTAGGTAGGATGGGTATACGAAGTCGAGTATAAGTTAAAGTCCTGAAAGGTTTTTTTTTTGTGGAAAAAAGGCTGTAGGGTACATTTCTAGTTTCTACGACCCCTCCACCCGTAAAAATAAGAACTAGTTTTTATCCCCGAATTTTAAGGGCTGACTGATATGACTACCCGCAGACTTGTTTAGTAGTATAACGTTAGGTATAATGTAACTCGCGTTTATCTGAACGTTATCAAGACACCGTGTGCCCACAATAAGAGCGTTAAACTTATCTCGGACAAAGAACCGGATGGGGTCCCTCCCCCCCCGCCTCTTATTCCCAGGAGTTTGTTAGACCCCGAAAGCCGAGTCTAGTATGCGATGGGAATTTATTTTCCTTTCCTTTTATTTTCATTTCTTTTTTCTTTTTCGTCTTATGTTATATAGTAGCCTGTTTACTAAACAGTAGATAGCATTATATCAAGCTTCGAAGTATATGGAAGATATACGTATGTGCTGGTATTAACAACGTGAATAATAAACCAGCTACAGGTCCAATTTCTGAAGTCTAGTCTTAACGTCGAGGAAATATTGGTTGACAGTACAGTAGGAGTTAAGAAATTCAACAGTATCTATGCTAGGCTTGAAAACCGGCGATTAATTAACTCAAGAGATAACTGATCCGATAGAGAAGTCGACCTCCCGCAGCTATTGTACAGCTTCAAGAAAACCGAACTGGTTAGAATTATTTGGAGCCGATTTTGGGGGTGCCTGCTCAAAAATTCGTACGAGTCCTGCACAAGGACCATCCTAGTGCCCATGCCGACTCAGAATAAAAAATATCGCTAATTTAACCGAATCAGCATATTCCCTGCAGTTCACATAACGATCAACTATGGGGAAACCCAGTCTCTTGAGTAGGTACTAGGTTTATAGGTGTAACTTATAATATATGTACCTAGTCGTAGGTATGATACACTTGTACCGTGAGATAAACAACAACAATATCTACTGATGTGAGCTTGTACCTATGTTAGAACAATACTTTCACCGCTAGACAGGCAACACCTTTAACATAACTAACAACTTTGAGCCATATATCGTATATTTCGCGGTATAATAAACACGTGTTTGAACTATTTGTTGATAAATCGCTAGCGTTTAAATTTTAAACAGTAATTTTCTTTTTTTTTTCACGATTATGGAGGAGGCCGGTGGCTGGAATATGCGTGGAATAAGGTGTATTTTTAAAATCATGCTACCTGTTCATATATCTTGATGTTTGTCAATTTGTTCGGAGCAACAGGTGCCGGAATGAATTTTGCGCAATAACTGCGTTAGTATTTTAATCGAGTCGATTAATTACGCTAAAGCATCAATTAAGATCTTCTCTTCTTAATGGTCTTGGGTATAGGTAGATGTATTGCGTTGAGAAATGAGCGTAAGGAGTGTATCGAGAAATGGCGAAAACGTGAAATCAGGTCATATACAATATACATATGTACATGTATATGTAATGGCTAAGTAAGCTCGCCGAATATCCCGGGTGTATGAGATACGAGGTAGAAGGTGGAGGGCATATTACAGGGCAGATATTAACTTTATATCTGAGTATCTCATAAATAACTTGTTATGACTGAAATTAATTTGTAATTAATGATTAAATTCAGCTTTCGGCGTTGTGGTAAATTTTTCTTAATATTCGGGTCGTATACGTTTCTTGAATAACAACGCGATCATCGCGCGTATACCGATCAAGATTCAAGGGAGCTGCGGGTCCGCGGCTCTCTGCACCCGCGGTATCCGCGAATAAAACACCTGGAAATAAAGGCGCAATTAAGAAAGAGAGAGGGAGAGAAAAGAAGAAAAAGAAAAAAATCAGCTCTTATATATATTTCAAAGACGGAGAATATCGCGGCAGCTCTACAAGCGAGATGCGGGACTTTCGAGTCGACATATACACGTGGAAAGTGGGCATCACCGAGATTCTTTTATTTATTATAATCTACAAGAAAATAAAGTGCTTCGAGCCCCGAGTCATTTATTCTCATTACAGAACCTCGCAATACTCGGTCGCCAAATGACGTAGACATTTTTTTCTTATTCTTTCAGAAATTGGAGATGAAGAACTGATTTTTTTTTTCATCTTCATATTATTACCCGTTTGGCATTTATCTAATATTCCGTCCACGAGACGGAATCGCTATGCTTCGTGTCGATATCACGAAGTCGATGAAGCATGG
Organism: Tenthredo notha; assembly: GCA_914767705.2. NCBI lineage: Eukaryota > Metazoa > Arthropoda > Insecta > Hymenoptera > Tenthredinidae > Tenthredo > Tenthredo notha. Next base: position 21,552,939 of record OU611908.1, on the reverse strand, counting down.
TTAAAAAAAGAGATCCGTAATGTCAGCAAGATCGCGTGGGACTTAGTGGATGACGTAATTTCGGCTACGCTACGAGCTCAGCGTTCATTCAATATTCAAATTGTTACTTCGAGTGACATCAGTGACATAAAAGCAGCTGGCCCGTATGAAATCCATTAGAAACACTGCGAGACAAGAGGAAGAGCGTGAAATAGAGAAAGAACACACAAAAAAATTGAAATGAAATGAAATGAAATGAGTAGAAAAATTCAGAAAATAGAATATAGAGAAGATCCGGGGAAGGCGAGAGTCAAAGTACCTATTCGCCTAGGCTATACATATATACACAAGATTTGTTACATCTTTACCTTAATAATTTATACGTTCATTCGAAGCAGAACGCGGAATGAACGCGTATCAGAAATACAGGTGCAAGTTTCGATAGCGTAGGCTGTGTATTAGAGGTATGAACTGCGGGGACGACCACCTTCTCACATTTTCTTATATCTCGTTTACTAGCGCGTATAATTCAATGCGAATGAACACCGTTTATCAGATGTTAATACACATGGGTACTATACTCGTGATTTAAACGGTGAACAGATAGGCGATCTTTACTCCAAAGTATTTCCATCTATTTCAATCGATAATTCCGATGTCATAAATAATTGATAAGATTTTGAAACTTCATTTTACGAAAAGTCAATCTGAAGACGATTAATTTGACCACTTATTGGTTTCGATACGATCAATACAGCTTGAGTTATTGAACACTGAACCCTTTCGGATCTTTACGATTTTGGAATTTTGAACCTCCAGTGTTTTTCGTTGCAAATTTTTTGAAATCAGCTACGCAGACTTTGAGGGGAAATATCAGCCTTTCTCGAAACTGTGATTCAGAATTTTTACCGTTGGGGAGTTTTAAAAATTTGGAACTTCAACCCAGCCTTCTTTTATACGACGATTTTTTTCGGAGTTTTCAAAAATAAAATAAGACATCGGCAACTCGAAAATGGTTTGTTTCATTCAGTTTACGTCTTACTCTCTGAAAGCATTTCGTATATTCATGTATTTCGCTCTTGCTGCAGGTCAGGTTGTAAAACAGTTGTATCTGATCCTCGCCTTTCGTTCAATTGAGAAATAAAGTCGCGATTATATTATTCCGCCTCTCTCGATTCTCCTCGTTATTATATTTATTATTATATTTATATTTGGACAAGTTACCAGCCCGCCAACGCCCGTTCGATAGATATAACGTTAAATTTCATATTGTACGTGTACACATGTATTCACGTACGCATAGCGTACGTAATGGATTGCTTATAGGTATATGTTCGCGAACTGGGATGGACCGTAGAGATTTTGATCTCGATCTCGATCTTGATCCCGATCCCGATCTCGATCTCGATCTGAATGAGTCCGGAGGCTTGGTATAGGTGGGTTTTGTATTAACAAGAGAAATTCTAGGTCCAGTTTCAAGAGTCAATCGCCTACGCGACTCGCTCGATCGTTCTGATAACAATGACCAACATCTCTTCAGCTTATGGTCAAATTAAATTGAATTTCATCCTGGACGCCCGGGACGGTTAGCTTAAGAGATCGAAATTACATACATACATTATACATATGCAGTTACATTATACCAACATAATAACCGAACGAGTACGAAGATCGCAATTAATATCATTTCGCAAGTATAGCCGCGCGTTGGTTTAAATCTGACATAAGATTGGGTACTCGTCGGTACATTAAAGCACCACTACTCAGTTTATATGTACTTCAAGTGAGGTCATCTTCATCGCATTTTATTACACGTACATATTTCAATAATTTTTATATCATTTTTTCATTTTTTTCATTTTTATTCTTCTTCTTCTTCCCGCAGCTTCATACGTGCGTAACTCTGCATACTGTGTATTAATGCATACATACATTCGTATAGTAAATAAATTCTATATACCTATATACCTATACAACTCACCTATGCCTCACGTATCATCATCTGACAAGACATTAAACATCTTATGGGATTTGTTCTTTTTTCTTTCTTCAAGGTTAATTGAATTTCATTCCGTTTAAAAATATCATTTCTCTTATTACAGTAGGTACGCGTAATAGAATTGTCATTATTATCATTATTATTGTTGTTATTATCATTAGCTGAAGTAAACGACTTACGAGCTCATTATATACCAGAGGAATAATTAGTTGATTGGTTAGCTAGTTCGTTTGGTAAAGATTGGTCGAATAATGAAAAATATATTGCTAATTGATTTTCGTAGTTAATTATTATTCTTGTGTAATTGCGGTTCGAGCTGAGTTCCGTCAAATCACGGTTAGCTTTCGTCTAATTTCTAATTACTATTTGAGCTCGAATAAGATGACTAATTTAAAATGACTATTTAATCTTCATATACATGGGGGATTAAAAATATGCGTTGATTATTTATTATTCTTATTATTCATTTTTTCAAGTTTGCATCATATATAAAAACCCGGAACGAATCACGACATCGTTAATCCGCGTCTTTGACAAAGGTTTATTATTCTATGGGATTACAACGATGATTTAGGTGAACCGAGTCTAATGGCTTAATTAATCACATGATAAATTTCGATTGAAATCTCACGGTGAGAGAGATGCGGTGAGAACGCAAATGTGTCTTCTACTCATTATATTAATAACGTTGTAATTAAATCTGAACTAGACACGCGAGATTACCTACGCGATGTACCTACCTACGAGTTGAATTTCTTATTACCTACTTTACACCTGCAGGAAGAAAGAAAATCAAGAATATTACGAGTTGAAGTTCCCAATTAATTAATGCTCCGAACAATCGAAATCTAGATATTTCCCTGAATTTTCTTCTCACAAGGAAATCCCTGCGGTTATAGCTGATCCTGTTACCTGGACGTTGATAAAACGGAGTCTCGAATAGAAAAATATATGTATATAGGTATATATATTATATATGTATAGACGTGATGGTGTTGCGTCTGGAAGTATCTGCGATAACGAGACAGAGGCGCCAATAGCTTTGTTAAAGTAATAGTTAGCTATCTGTCTAAAAGGTGATATCTTTGGTAGTATTTATATATGGGATCGAGGTAGAGTGGCCGCGGGTAACACCTTACATCCGTTGTCGATAAAAAATGATCACCATGGCAAAGATGGTGGCCGTATATACTATATGCATATATTTGTTTGCTTGCCTAAGCCGAACCGAGCAAACAATTATTATTTATTTATCAACTATACGGTCTCGCCCAACTCCAATACACATGTACACCTATCTATAATGCTTTACAGTATCAATATATACGGTGAAGAAATCTTTCAGATTGATCGATGCGAGAAGTCCGAATAAATAAGTAATAGCCACTTTCATTCGATAAATTCAATTCATGAAATTATTCATTGCGTTTAACAATTTTCGAGGATTATTCCTTGAAAAATTCATAGTTTAGGAGAAAAAATTTGGATCTACAAAAGTGACAGTAAAATCGTATAATTTTTTCAACACTCCCAAATGGTGAAAATAATTCCTACGAATTTTCACAATTTGTTATATAAATTGTAAGTTTTCGTAGTCTTTTATAAGATATTGTAGTCTAGTTTTTTTTCTTTTCCTAATTTGAATGGCAAAAAGAATGAAATTTGTTTTTTAAATTATCAAAAATCTATTATTTTTTCCATATATGACTTTTCAATTGATGAAATCATGAAACGTTTCAAATTCCTTAAAATTCGATAGACATATCTTGTATAGAAATATAGAAATTTAAAGCATGGTGATCGACGATAACTCTTCCATATATCGTTTTAATAGTATATTACCGTAACGCGGAGGGTCGAGATGAGTTTTTTTTTTTTTTTTATCAATGGGAATGTATATAAGTGGTCGATAAGTGATAAGGTGATACATTTAACAGCTCCTATGCATGACATGGTCGCTATATATTATATATTTTTATGGATATACCTACGTGAACGTATTTAAGTATAATATATGTGTATATAGAAAATATCTATGTATCTATCGATACATACATATTGTGCATATATAGTTATATACATATATATAAGTGTAATAAGCATCGTTGTTGTCTCTCTATATTTATACATATGTATAGGTATATATACGTACATCTATATACTTAGACTCGCGTATACATATATAGTGATAACGTTTCATTCGAGCAAAGCGGTGCGGGGAACCGCTTGAGTCAACCAAGATGGAGGGCTGGCCTAGGTGCGTTGACCTAACTGCAGTTAGCTTATACGAGGCTAGAGCACCTGCTTGATTCCCCGTTTGCTGACACTGGTCTGGTGCAGAGGGTCGTGCGACCTAATCCAGTTTTTTTTTTTTTTTTTCTTGACCTCTTTTGGTTCTCTCGTTTTTTTCCTCAATTACCCATTAATTAAATATTAATAAATTGCAGTGATATATTTCAGTCAACTTTGTGAAGTATGTAAAGAGGAAAGGGGCAAAAAGTGGGCAACCTAGGTGGAAATTGAAATTTTACTCCAAAATTTATTTTCGGTACAATTTGGTAAATGAAAAAGATTTTCGAGAAAAAGATACAAATCTGATCAATTTTCATTTGAGATGTCCGCTTACCTCCACTATGTCCTTTTTTTTCGAAAATTTTGGGAAAAAAAAAATAATTTGGTAAAATTTTCTTTGGGTCAAGTGAACGGAGATTGTGTATTATTTCAATTGATAAAATCGTAATAATTCTATGTATATATCCGTATATTTATACTTATAGGTATATACATGGTATAACATGTATATCGCAGGTAAATAATAATGAATAAGAAAAATGACTGCGATTGCAGAGTTACACGCAAAGTGCACTGTCGAATGGCGCAGGTAAAATCGTGTAGAGGTTGCCCTACCTTCCGCGGTATTGCGTAACTCTTAATACAACGACGTAAAGTGCGCTGTACGATCATATCGTCGTCGAGCGAGTATACATTTTTATTTATTTACTACTAAGTACACGATCGCTTTTATATGGAATATTGATTCATGTATGTATATATGTACCTGTGTGTGCATATTGTATTTAGATTAGTATTAAAAAACTGGGTTTAGTATACTTGTGTTTTGAGACTTATATCCTACCAGCAAAAATGATTCTACCAATATCTATGATTTGTTAAGGAAATTTGAAGTTTTCCTAGTTTTTCATAAGAAATTGTGGTTTCTTCAAATATGTAGTTTCAGTGACAAGAAAGAAAGCAATTTTTTATAAGTGACCATGAAAGTCTACAATTATTTCGGAGAACTATGAAAATCGAGAATTTTTGTATGGAAAATTACGAAAATCTACAATTTTTCATGGAAAAATAACAAAATTCACTACTTCTGATGGGAAACTACAAAAATCTACAATTTGTGATGGAAAACTAAGAAAATTTTCATAGTTCTGATGGAAAACTACAAAAATCTATAATTTTTCAAATGAAAAACTGAAATGTTTCAATTCCCCTAAGAAAATCGTAGAAATTTCTACTATAGGGTATGACAACCGCTTTATAAATTTCATAAATATACACTATTTGTGTGTATAAATAAACGTCTACATATATGTATGTATGGATAATAAACCTTTTAGTCTCCTCGCTGAGGTCTTGTGCAATAATGATCTACACACGCCACACATAATAGAGCTTGAGAGCCGTTAGGTATATGAATTTCCACGCGAGTCTACTTGTATACCTATTATATACGTCTACCTACTGCACAGGCTGAAAGTTTAAACTATCGATATCTACCTACTTCTTGAAGCATGAGCTTGAGACTTATAGTTTATACATATATACATAGATACAATATAAATGGGTTTTATTTATGAACAGATGATCGATCATCTGACTTTCTTTTCGCGCCCCTGCGATCGCGTTCGAAAAAGACATGAATCTGCCCAGGTAGAAATAATTCTACTAATATATTAACGATCTATTAGGGAAATTTGACATTTTTGTAGTATTTCATAGGAAGTTGTAGTTTTGTTTTTCATAGTTCTATCGAAAAAATCAACGAATTTTTCCTGAAAAACTACCAGAATCTGGAATTTTTTATGATGATCTACCAAAAGCTATAATTGTTCATGAAATGCTGAGAAGATTTACAGTTTTTCATGCGAAACGCCGGACGTCTGTAATATTTTTGTAAATGGAAAACTACAAAAATCTACAATTTTTTGCTATAGGAAAACTATGTTCCAATTTCCCTGAAAATTCGTAAGAATTGGTAGGAGTAGAAATTTCTTCGAGGGTGCAGTGTGCATAGATCAAACACTTATACTTACATTATTGGGAGTCTGTGTAATAATTATTAGTATATTTAATTATAGAAATAAGTATAGGTAAATAAATGAATGAATGAATGAATGAATGAGTGTTGATTGCTGTTTTTTGTTCATCTTCCACCTTCCTAGAGTAGAATAATTTCATTTAATACGTAGGTAGTAAAAAGGTGAGAATATAGGAATACGGAATATGTTTTGTCCAATAAAAATCCGTTTAAATTTTACTACTACATCGTTTATGTCTATAGTCGAGCCCAATTAAGTTTCGCGTGGGTTTCGCGTTATATACGGACAAAGAGTTAATTGCGTGAAAAACTTAGCTAGATAGACCTATACGTTCTAGGTTCTACGTACCTCCGTATAGCTCTTATATACCTCTAACTATAACCAGCGAAGATTCTAATTCGCGTTTATAGTTGCGACGTGGTATTAAAATTTTCGAAAGGTTACTTATGGTTACAAACGAGGATTGTTCTACCGTGTGAATGGGTTAATTCTACGCGTATCTAATTTTATTTTATTTCAAGATCCTTTATTTAAGATTAGGAGAATGTGTCGTTGACCTTTTATTTAACAACGGACCAGCTCTCTTGCATATATATTTATTCTTATACGGTAGCTGGTTAATTGGCATAAGTATATGGGAATATTTATGATAGATATGCACTGATATAAGCATATAGGTATATATGCGTTAATTATTATTTAAAAACTAGTCACATCGAGACTAACGAGATAACAACATTTCTCTGCAAATTATAACTGACTGTGATTAACACCTTGTGGAATAATTGAATCTGCTTTCAGCTGCCTATACATACCTACCTATATATACAGGTATATATACGCGTGCCAAAAACGTTGTAAATCGAGATCAGAAAAAGTTGCGGTATATATTATTTATACCTAAATGAATAATGTATGGGAATAATATATGTGTATTATACTATATATACACCGTGTAGTAAATAATGGTTGGTATATATATATATATAAACACAGTCGCACATAAATATTTAACTGATGAAATTCGTGATCTTTGAAAGGCACGTCGCGGGTCGGTTCCGCAGATACTACGACGTCGGGACGCTGAGGTAGATGTAGATCAACCAAAGTGATCCTCTCTTCGCCTTTAACTTTCTATTCCAACCTGCTTTACACTGCAATCAATAGTTTATTCTACATTATCCGTATTACATACACACATCGATCTACAGCTGGGTGAATCAACTCGAATAATGAAATGAAGAAGATTACGCAGAATAATTATTGCGACAAAGATCAAATTGACATTAATAACTGCTCTCGGAAAAGCCGATGATTTAATACCGCTAATCTGCTATTGCAAATTTTCCAAAGAATTTTCGAAATTCGCTCAATTCTTATCTAGTATATGAAATGATTTACACAGTCTTTTACCGATCGCACGAGTAAAATTAACTCTTGGTTGTATCCCTGGTGAAAATGATTCTACGATTTATTAGGAGGAAAATTTGAAATTTTATAGATTTTCATAGGATATTGTAGCCTTTTTTATTTGTTTTTCTGGTTTGATCGACAAGATCAACGAATTGTTCCTTTCAAAACTGAGAGAATCTACTATTTTTTTTTCCTACGATGAACCACGGAAATCTACAATTTCTTATGGAAAACTACGAGAATCTACGATTTTATGAATGAAAAACTACGTAAATCTACATTTAGTGAATTAAAAAACCGTGAAAGTCTACAATTTCTCATGGAAAACTATGAAAGATTGGAAAATTTCTTAAAAATTGGCAGAAATTCGTGAGAGTAGAAATTTCTAGCAGAGTAGGGCGGCTGCATATAATTTTATATTATATAAAATCTCGATTCATAGATACCCGTGGGTACATAGTACACTTCGTATAAATCCACGGCGAATATCATACTGAACTGTATCTATATGAACTCCTCTCTTTCTTTCTTTCTCTCTCTCTCTCTCTCTTTCTTTATTCTCCTCGTCTTCATCTCTTGACCTTACTTTCTCGGGTCAATCATTTAAGTATGCGGCGCCTCCCGGCTCAATCATCTATTCATTATAGAATATAAACGCAGCTGGGTACACGTCTGTCGGATAAAAGGGATCGGAGTCTGTAACTCGTGGTACAGATGATATCTGTACCCGTAATAAATACGATTTGCGAATATCTGTCACTCGTGCAGAAAAATAACACACGTATTTATATATATTTTTTTTCGTGGTTTAAACGGGCATTCGTTAAAAAAAATGATCAATTTTTTTTCTCTCTCTCTCTTTTGATCCGGAGATAATTAAGCCGAGAGCTTGCGATAGCTGAGGCTACTAGATGTGTACGTATAGGATAATTGGGTAGCGATGTAACGTCTTGAAACTAGACGTAGATATGAGCCACGCCCGATATATATTATAGAATTCCGTGATACTTCCTTGTAAAATAAAAGCTGAAAGTCGATGAATTTTCATTTCCTGCAGAACGTCGCGTTGCAGTCTTGTTAAGTGAAACGTGTCAGGTGCGAGCAATTTAAATTCAATGCGTAGATCGGCACGTCCTTCTTAGCTCCCTTCTAGTTACTTCTACTTACTGCCTCTACTTCTATATATCTCTATAACTATAGGTATAGGTATTTATTTAATTACAGTTCTTCGCCGTATATATCCTACTGACTGCTGCAGCAGCTGGTCTTGTATTCCGCTCTGCACTGCTGCAGCTAGAGCGTTTATAATCATTCGCCATACCTACAGACTTAATAAAAAGAAAAAAATAAGAACAAGAAAAAGAAATCTAAAAAATTCTAGTCACAGTAATGACTAATGTCATCTGTAAGTCCGTGTATGGGTTAAAAACAAGATAAATAATATAAATAAAATCACATCTCACTGACGCGACGATACGCGTTAAGAAAATTGAAGATTTTGCGTGCAGGTATACCGTTGCTCGATCTTTTTGTACTTTGAGAACTGTGAAACGACACAATAGATAGCATGCAGGACGTATTGAATGGTGAGGACCAAAGGGGCTTCTTGGGAGTCGGGTTGTGATCATACCTCCAAGAATAAAAAGGGATAACTAACAGGAAGTGCGGGGGAATGGGATAAAGATTGACCGGCAGAGTAGTGCACGGTGTAGTCGGTGATGGAACAAAAGAAGAAGAAGAAGAAGAAGAAGGAGAGGAGAAAAAGAAAAAGAAAAAGAAGAAGAAGTTATAAAGAGGCGTCGCGACGACATGTGGTATATGTTGAGACCTCAAGATGTTCATTATTACATCTGGCTAATGAAATTAGCTATTTTTTGTCTGTAAATTTTGTCTGTATACCTAGACACCTGCGAGAGCCAGGAAATCGGTATTGTTACCAAACAATTATTGCGGCAGGATTATGGAGATTAATTGCAAGACTTGAGCCGGGCAATGAGATAATAAAACGAGAAAGGTCTTGAGAGATTTAACGGGTCACTACTCACCGCGGTCTTTTCGTCGTGGTTGATCTCTTCTCTTCTTTCTCAGGAGTCACCAGCTGGTGAACCGTGCCGAAGCGCGTAGTGGTTGCCGAGCAAGATGGGAGAGAAAAGAAGAAAAAAAGAAAACGAAGAAGAAGAAGAAGACGAAGAAGAAAAAAAAAAAAACGATACAAATAAAAGTAAATGGTACAAAGAGAGAAAAAAAAGAATCAAACATTGCAGAGAGCTGCGTGATTTATAAAATGAAACATGGACTCGCCGACTATGCTGCTGATGCTGATGCTGATGCTGATGCTGATGCTGCAGGCTGCAGGCTGTATAACGTCACGTGCATGCAGCGTCTTCAAGGAAGACGTTGATTGTCCTGCTCTTAGGACCCCTGCCAGAAACGGACAAAACGAGTTCGTGTTATACGGTGTAGAACGACACCCCGTAAAGTCTTCTCTGATGGTACTAAAAATATCTGAGTTATGTTAACCAGCCTTTGGATGGCGAGGGTGAAGTATGTATGTCGAGTTAGAAACTCGCGGATAACGAGATGGGAAAATATAGTCTTGAAGAATTATCACGGTGAATTACTGTTTGTATAAATTTGTTATAATATGATGGAGCTTTCAGACGATCATCGGTCAAACGGAACCGTTTCGCTTCTAAAGTTAAGCGTCGTTATTCGTAACGCGATCGCCGCGCCGGTCATCGCCACGTCACGATTCGTGCTCGATCTCATTTCTCGATACGATTCCGACACTTCGGAGCATGAATCCTTTGTTCGCCTTTTATATAGGAGACAGAATTCGGCTCTACGGATACTTACAACTGAGCAAACCGCTCAAAGTTCCAATTTTTATGAAGGCAGCCTCGGATCGACATTTTTTTGGGTCTCGATAATTGATCAGAAAACGAAACCGAAATTTGGACGTGAAAAATGAATATTAAAAAGCGAGCCAATCCAGTCTTGCAGAAACTTTGACGACTTGAATTATCAGCAAGTGTTGTTACCTGCGCGCGTGTTATTACGGCAATAGGCATGTCCCAGATACCTAATTGTAGTCTCACGTGAGGTAGAGCCAAGATGCGAGTATTACAGCTCTGTGTGTCCGACTGGAAATGTTTTGGCAGGCATTGTTTGGCCGTAGGCCGCAGGGCATCGTTGCGGGATCGTGTCAGGTACAGATTTACCTGTCTTCGCGGTTGTCTAGAGTTCTAGACGTTATTAGAGATGAAGAGTCGAGTCGATCATCGGGGTACATCGTATAGTTTATCAGTGAATTTCTTTTTTTTTTTCAATGATAATTGATTAGGATAAAACATCATCAAACTTCCCTGATAAAATGATAAAATATATTGGCCCGTCGTGGCGTGACTGAACACGTTTACAACACGGTTGGTGCGAAGCGGGTCAGTACCACAAAAAGCGTAATTAATTGGCCACCGGATAGAAAGCTTGCTCAGCTCTGATAATACTATACCTCAAGAAGCTGCCATTTATACTCGAGGACCTGGACCACAGCGGTTGCCATTTTAGAGACATAATAAGGACGAGGTCCTCACAATGATTCGTACACTTGAATAAGTGTAAATTGAATTGCGAAAGTGACTCGATTATTATTATTATTATTATTATCATATCATTTGGAAATTGAAATTTACACACTCTCAGTTACGATCTGAGCAATTACTGTATATGCCTTCTATAGTTGCAAAGGTCTGCGGTTATAATTAAATGAGGCCGGGTTGAAGTCCCGAATTTCAAAACTTGATTGAAAAACTTTAAACTTATTGAAACTTGAAATTTACCAACGTGTTCATTCAGTGTTTGGTAAAAAGAAAAAGGTCTCGATTAGAATGAACTGTTTTTGTCATCACAATCTGAGAAATATACCGAGATTTTCGTATAATCTTCTAAACTTCAATGTTTCTGAAAATTCGAAATCGTCTGAAACGATCCAGTCCCAATCAAATACCCAACGCAGCGGAAGAAAGAAAAATCTTATAAGCCATGTAAAAGTTGTGACAGATGAATGCGTTTTATTGACCTCGGTTCTATAATAAGCATGCGGTAAGTCTTGGTGGCTTGTGGCATTATCGTGATTTCGAAAAGACATAATGTGCAGTAGTGAAAAAAAATGAATCTTCATTAGCGTTAGGTAAAAATATTGATAAGCCTGGTTTTTTATCGTCGGAGGTCTTCATCCTCCGAATAGCATAGCTCTTAAAATTCTGCACAGTAAAAATATTAGGGTTTTAAAATTCATGGTCAAATTTCGAAGTTGAATAATTGCAGGCGCTTCTCTATACAGCTAAGAAAGAAACTATTGACTGAATTCTTAACAGAGTATATTCACAATCCAGCTTATAATTATGTTTACTGCTGTATGAAACAACGTGAATTGAATCTGCAGTGCTAGGTGTTTCGGTTACGTAATAAGGCGCCAGGGTTTAAACCGTATACTCATTACATACCTCCGCACACAGATCCATATACCCATACCTGTTCTCAGAATTCTCTGATACATTACTAGCAGCGTTATACTTTCATGGAATTGTCATTTTTTCCAGAATCCCAAACTATAATATAGGTACAAAAAAAAAAAAGTAACTATCTGACGAGTAATAAGTTCAAAGTAAGGGTATTTCACCGTTTCGGATTCGCACGCGCCTAAATATCTCGCACAGTTACTAGATACCTATATATGCGTGTCAGTTTACGTATGTATACATTCTTCGAATATGATATAAGTCGTCAGGTGTAATTCGCTTCGTCTGACTCACGGAGGTATATAAAAGTTATAACAGCGGGCAAGTATAGTAATAACGACTTGACTGGAGAGTTTCGTTACTCGCGGTGATTCAATTTTATTTTTTACACTTTTTTATTCTCATTTTTCTCTTTATTTTATTTATTTTTGTTTTGTTTTTTACTTCTTTCTCATACTTTTATTACTTCCAAGACTATTATCCTGCCTATTGCGCAACGAAATCTTGAATTATTACAAGTTTGATTTATCATGTCGAATCCCACTTCTACTCGGGCAGTTTATCTGCCATTCTATTTCACAACCAAAGACAGAGCTATTATTGTTCGCGTTCACCGAGACTATATAGTAGAAAGTAATTTATCGAACCAAGATCAATAGCCATTTTTTATTTTCAATCAATACGTCAAAACTTTCTATAGTTATAGGCAAATTTCGCATTAGGATAATTGAACAAGTTTAAAATACCGAAAAGTATTCCGTCTCACTCCGTTATTTCATACTTTCATCGCATCAATCAAAATCTATAATCCTAAATAATAATTTTGATCATTTTTATTACAGATCTTGCGCAAATAAGGGCGTTGGTAGAGTCATCGGGGGTTGGAGGATCCATATGCCCATCATGCGAGATGCCTTTCGATAAGGGGAAGAAACGACGTTTGATAGACGACTGTGGCCATGAGAGATGCTACTCATGTACTTTCAGAAGCGACGTGTGTCCTTTGTGCACAACCCAAGAAATCGAGGCTCCGGATGCCCTCCGGAGCCAGACCGTCTTCGGAAGAGGCTCCACCTCGCAGCTATACACTAAGCCGAGCAACAGGAGACAGCCAATATCTTCAGCGGGGGCTAGAGCTCGGACACGCGAAGATGTTGAGGACTGGGTAGACGATACCACCGCTGTTAACGCTCTTTGTGGCAGCCCCAGGCCCAGAGTTAAGACTAATGGACATTTCACACCTTTCATGCAAGTAGGTGTCATCTAATATCACAGTTGATCAACTATTTGACCATTTTTTAACTCATTTATGACTCTTTGAGTCAACCACTGGTGATCTTCATCTTCATCGGAAATCAAGTATAAAACGATTAGCGAGAAAAGATCGTGACTTATGATAACAAACGGTTTATCTATTCGTTGGAATCGTGTGCTTGACAAAGTTTCGTGAAGTTTGATTAAAAATAAATGATTGGAACAAGTCTTGCTTATTTTCAGGAAATTTGAATCGCTGTCGCATTGAATATCGCGAATTTTCGAAATTTATAAAAATTTATAGAATTGTACGAAAAGAAAGAAAATTTCAGAACCCATGTCCACTTCTTTGAACTTTGAATCATCGCCATCATTGTATACGGAAGTGGTGGGATGACGGTAAATTTCTTTAGCACGATTTCACCAAATACGTGATTTTACATATAAATTTCATTCAAGTCGAAGGAATCATTCGATCGGAATTCAGGACACGAAACAATCGCTACAAGTTTTTAAAAGCTATTCGAAAATTATTGCAAACCGCAAGGATTCCGGGACAATGCTTTGAGTCATTCGATTTAATCGCAGATATCATTTCAAATAAGTAAATTTGACTTGCTCTTCTCCCAATGACAATTCAGATGTCTAACCGACTTCCCTAAAGACATACCGTGTTTAAAGTACCATGCGGTCCTTCCGTTCTGGTTAATCGTTTGAGTCTAGCTTAGAGCACGTTTTCCGGGGGTATAAATGAAGACGAAGTAACCTCGGGATTGAAAACAACGGTGCAAGTCACGTTCCCGTAGCCGCGTTGATCTTAGGATCTGTTGAAGTAGTACCTTGAGATCCGAAGGTTGAAAATCGAAAATATGTAGGGGGTTTGTGTTGGCGTAAGTCTGGCTTCGGCTCAGACACCACGCGTTCGCCTATGTAGTTATATGCGAGTCTCGATTTTTGAAAAATTTTCTTGTTGCCGAGGAAAACCACATAATGTCTGCATGCACTGGCTGATGACGCATAGCGTCGACGTCGCCGCGATCTGCGTGTATGTACCTACCTCCTACGTACTTAGGCGCAAACCGTCGCAAAGAGTTCTCGCTTATAAGTCTGCAGGTATAGTCCTTAAAACTCCCACTCATATTTCCGCTAAAGGATTGCCCAATCGAAACGAAGGGATAGCCGCTAATATTACCTATACCTATGTACGTGGCCGTTAAATTGAAGCCAATTGCCTCTTATGCCACTGTATCCGTACAGTAAGCAGTAAGCGAAATGATCATAAAAAAAAAGGTAAAAACGATCAGCTATAGGAGGTAAATCATGCAGACAAAGAGAGAAGAACTCTCGTTTGCAAACTGCAATTTATTGTTATCGCAGTCTTCGGTAGATCCTTAAGCTCGTCACGTCTACACCGCTCTAGTATGAAATAGTGGATTTCTACGCCTCCGCAATGCCGTTGGTATACGCAGATTCCACGTTCTATTCGACTCGATAAACATAAGGAAACGGCGGTGGATACCTAGGTAAGAATGTTAACGCCATTGCTAACAAAGATTATCGCGTTCGTTCGCACTCTACGAGGACACGGGGTTACCTATATACCTATTATTGTCTCTCGTTCTCGGCGCACCCAGGTTAGATCATCTGCGGATACGTTCTGTGTACCTGAGTTTATTTCTATATTTGTTTCGCACTAGAAATAGCGAAATCCTGCCTCTCACCGCTGGCCGATTCTTTATACCATAAATTCTGACCAGTGTTTTATAATTTTATTCCAGTCTCGTGCAGACGTTGGTTCGCCTCTACCGTCCAAAGGACTAAAAGTAGCCAAGGGAAAACCGCCGAGAACTCCAACTGACACGCCGTCGAGATGTTGCTCACCGAATCCTCAGAACAAAGCTGCCATGTCGCAAAGTACGTTTGAATCTTGAACATATCGTCTTAATCCACAGGATCAAGGACTAGCTTTTCATTTTAATTTAAATGTCCGTCACAGGCTGCCCCACGCCCCCTCAACAAAGAAGAAGGTTCTTCCTCAGCCCAAAAGTACTGAGGAGTCCCTTCGGCCAAAGGAATTCCTCTGCTCCTCAGCAACCGGCTACTACGGAGCAGAGCAATGATAATCCTTCCGCGTTGTCAGGTGAGAAGATACTTTCTTTGTACTGTATTGTCAGGAGGAAGCGAGTCGTGTATATATATATATATACACAGAGAGGATCGGTCCTTGATAGAGTTTGAATCGAAGTATTCAGTTGAAGATGGAGTGAGATTTGCGGATCTGTTGATAGAATCTTGAAATGTTGACCCCAAATCGCGTTGTGATGAACTTCAGGGGTTCATATGCGGATGCAAGTTCTCGAAGGGTTCATGTGTTCACACGAAATTAGCAGGGATGTTAGATAGTAAGAATATTAGTAGAAGGGGCCTGGAAACAGATTGTAACTAACTGACCCACGCAGCCTGGATGACGTCCTCCTGGGAAGGAAAATCCCGATGGCCAGGAGTCGTCCTCGGGAAGATCAAGTCACTGTGGAGCAGCAGTCAAGGCACGACCAGCGACGGGTTGAATCAGCTGATCAGCACAACGGATAAAGTTACAGGCACGACACGCTCCTGCGCGATTTCAATTTAAGCGTGGTTTTATGACCTTGTGGCCCTTGTGACTTTGCACTTTAACACCAACCCGTTTTTAGCAACTGATGTCTCCGGACTTCCGACTGCGGATTATACCTGCATCTCTTATCTCTGTGTGTTTGTGAATGGTTTTTATTATACGTGACACGAATTCATTATCTCAGCATGCTTAATTACGGTCAGAGTTTTCATTCGGCTGTAGAATAGCACTTCCTGAATGGCCAATTCATCAGACAATCCTCAAGTCCCACTAACACCTAATCGGACGTGCGTGAAAGATAAAGATAAACTGAGCGAGATGAGGGCTTGACGATGATTGCATCTTGGATACTCATTCAACCCTTTCAGAACGGGAGAAAAGGAGACAACTTTTCGTTCACCATGTGTAGCAGTGCTGGTTCTGAAAGGGTTGATACAGATAGAAAATAACAATTCTCTGCGTATTTTCGTCGGGAGTAATAATTAAGGGAATTGAACCGGTGAATAACCAGAATTTGACATCCTCTTCTCTTTATGGTTTCCGCAGACGATGAAGGGGGAAATATAAAGCCACTTTCATCGAGGACGAAAAAGTCCTCACAGTCCGATCTGTACATGAGGCTGGGTCTACTCCTTGGTGGAAACTCCCGGGGTGCCGTGGTAAACGGTGGATGCCCCAGGCCGTCAGCTCGGCTCGTTGACAGCCGAAGCCACGACAGCTCAGCCGCGTCTTTCAGCAGCTTGACGAGCTTCGAAACGCAGACTCTGGCGTCGACGAATACCAGCCCGGTATCAACGCTGACGGGTACTTCAAGCGAGGCAGAAGTTGCCGTTGCACATCGCGGTGGCAAAGACTGTGACAGCGTCGCCAGCCTCATCTCAATGTCCATGTCAGGGCTGTCCAATGGGAGTTCAAGTCCGCTGACGCCCCGAAGACATTCCGTGACCAGTTAGTATATTATCTATAGAACCAGGCTCTTCCTGCACGCAATGCACGAGTTACTGGCAGTAGAATGATCGCTTCAAGAGACCATACCTTTCCGAATGACCAGTAAACTCTGTACAAACAACTATTTATTATTCCATTACAGCTACACAGCCTGGGCAAATCGAGGAACTAAACATGTTCAAGAATCGGAGAACCTGCGTGAGAAGATCTGCTAGAACGGGGGCCGTCAAGGGGCCGATTGATCCCAAAAGTTAGTTTGGCGATGGTCCTTTTTTTCCGCTTTACATTCAATCCTGCATTAGTTTTATATGGATTCGGCATTTCAGTTCGCTTTTTCGGTACAAACTGATTCTTGATCTTCTTCCGTAGTTCGTTTCGCTCAATATCGAGCAGCGCAGCTGACCTTGAAGCCGCTCTTCTTCGAGGTTCCTCTCCTCGAGGCTGATCCTCTTTTCACGGGTCGACAGTGGTTGATGGATGAACTGGAAGCCGTGGTTAACGGCTCTAGCTCAGGTATTCTGATAGCTGGTTCACCTGGTACTGGAAAGACTGCACTGATCTTGCAGCTCGTTGAACATAGCTGTTTCGGAAGACGAAGAGAGCAGATTCCACCGCCGGATATATACGCTGATAATGACGAGAAGGATAAGTCAGCTAGTCCCCTCATACAGGCCTCGATGCAGAATACGAACGATAAGGTATGTCAAGGACGAGCGTGGAATCGGCTTCTTTTCGTGAATTAATGCGATGATTCATTTTCTGATTGTTCATTCTCCACGCCTTCCGGGTTTCAGATTCGTGAACTGGCTTCCCACGTCGTTGCTTACCACTTTTGCCAGGCGGACAATAACAATACCTGCCTAGTCCCGGACCTAATCCATTCCCTCGCAGCTCAACTCTGTCAAGCTCCTCAACTTCTTTCCTACAGAGAATACCTCCTCTCAGAACCCCATCTTCAGGGATCAGTTTCTCAAAGAGAATGCACTGTGGATCCAGATCTCGCCTTGACCAGAGGCATAATCGAGCCTTTGGCCACCCTGCACAAGGCCGGAAGATTACCGGACACAAATATGGTGAGTAACTCGCAAAATGTACATCTTACGAAGGGTTCTTCGAATGTGGTCTTCGAATTGATCTTCAACGCTGTTTTATCCCGATTTATCAACTGCAGGTTGTTCTCATTGACGCCGTTTGTGAGGCAGAGTATCACAGACCAGACCGAGGCGATACGATCGCTTCTTTCCTGACCAGACATGCATCCAGTTTTCCTTCCTGGCTCAAAATCATTTGTACTGTTAGAACCCAGCTACAAGATTGCGCCAAGCAGTTTCCTTACACTAGAATATCTCTGGACAAAAGCTCAAGCGACACAAAGAACAATAATGTCACCAGAGATCTGGCCGATTACGTTAGCTACAGGCTAAATCAGAGTCCCGCAATCCAGGCCAATGTTACCGCCTCTGGTAGCGGCGCTAATCAGACCAGATTTGCTTCTCATCTCCTGGCTCTTTCCAGGGGCAGTTTTCTATTCGCTAAACTTACCCTGGACCTCATCGAGAGTGGACATCTAGTCGCTAAATCTGCAAGCTACAAGGTGGGCTGATGTGTGATCTCTGCAAGGTTGATTGAATTCCGCTTTCTCGAATCATTGACGTGATTTTGAATTTCCGTTTCTTTTTGCAGGTTTTACCCGTCTCTCTCGCCCAAATATTCCTGCTGCACTTTAATCTTAGATTTCCTACCGCCACGTCCTTCGACAGAGTACAGCCTCTTCTTGGAGTCTGTCTGGCAGCGTTGTACCCGTTGACATTATTAGAGATATTTTATTCTGTCAACTCGCTAAACATCGACCATTTCGTTTCTTGGGAAGATTTCTTACAGAGATTTAAGGTAGGTCTTTGCGCCATTTTCTTAATACAACGACGAATAAATGACATTGTCTCTCCTGCTATACTTGAGTACTAATAATAATTATCTTGCAATTTTCTGCCTCCTGGATTCTTAAACAATTATAAACGTAAGTTGCAACAACGGACTCGAAACTTGTCGCCTAAAAGTCTTTCAAACTAAATTCAGTTCTCTATTCTCTATTTTAAATTCTCCTTGCAGATGCTCTCAGGGTTCCTGGTCAAGCGTTTAGACAACACATACATGTTCTTTCACCCCTCCTTCAGGGAGTGGTTAATGCGTCGAGACGAGGGTGAATCCACCAAGTTCCTCTGTGACTTGAGGCTTGGTCACGCGGCCATAGCCTTCCGGTTATCTCGGCTCCAGGCACCTCTAGAAGGTGACAAAGTCCTGGAACTTGGACACCACGTTCTCAAAGCTCATGTCTATCGAGGAGTCGCACCATGCTGGCCCTCGCGCGATCTGCAGGTACGTTCTAGAATTTTTACTCTCCTTTTTAGGAATCAAGAATATCAAGAAGGGTTTTCTTCTATGATTATCTATTTTCTAGGCTTCCTGGTTGACCTCTTCAACCGATTGCGTCTCCTCAGCTTTATGTACCCTCAGGAATATCTACAGTCCAAACGTGAAAGTTTCCAGACTTCTTCTCTTGGCTGGTGCATCGCCAAACCATACCACAGAATACCTCGGCAATGCGCCTGTTCTTTGTATGCACGCTCACGAGGGTTCTGTAGAAATGGTCTCTCTTCTTCTCGAGTTCGGAGCAGATGTTGAATTGACCAACAGCCAAGGCTGCACTGCACTTTCTTTGGCAGCTGCTCGCGGCCACTGCGACGTTGTCCGAAGGTATGAGCACGGAAATTTAGTATCTTTCCAAAGTCACAATAACGATTATGAAAATGTCTTCTTCTGCTACTTATTTCTTTCATAACTCATATCCAAAATTCTAAATTTCAGACTAGCCGCTGCCGGAGCATCCCTTGGTCACACCGACATGGCAGGACAATGTCCACTTGTCCACGCAGCAAGACACGCGAGACTTTCAGTAGTCGGATATCTGCTGGCCTGTGACTGGATAATAAACACTGTCCAAGAAACTGCCGATTCCGAGGTCGGCAGAGAAGAAGCTGCCCAGCAAGCCGTAGTCGCTGCTGCGGCTCAAGGTCACGAACCCATCGTAGAATACCTCCTCGACATGGCAGAGGTCAGAGTTGATCGGCCAGACTCTCTCACCGGAGAAACCGCCCTTACAATTGCTGCAGCACACGGATCCACAGCTGCGGTCTCGGCACTTCTAGCTCGTGGTGCTGACCCGGCCGCAGTCAACGCCAAGGGTCTTTCTCCTCTAATGCTTGCTGCTAGGGATGGCCATTGGGGAGCAGCCGAAAGGCTTCTTCAAGGTATATATTTCTCAATTTTTCAGCCATTTGGATTATGTAAATGTATGATATGAACTCTTTAGTCACACATTCTTTCCCTTTTCAGGATCGTTGTCCAGCAGTACAGACCGTGTCTTGGATCAGGCTGTACCGCTCCTAGATCAACGTGATCTAGCCGGTCGCACAGCATTGATGGTAGCGGCTTCTGAGGGCCACTGTAACTTGGCTGAACTCTTCTTGGACAAGGGTGCAGTACTAGAAGCTACTGACAAAGAAGGATTAACGGCTCTTGGATGGGCCTGTGTTCGCGGACGTGTGTCCGCCGTTCAGTCTCTTTTGGACCATGGAGCGAATGTCAATACCACTGATAAAACCGGCAGGACGCCGTTGGACCTTGCCGCTTTCCAGGCAAGGCGTTGATTCATTTTGGAAGTAGCGCTTGACGAGATCCCATAATGACTTGTGTTTAATGATCTAATATCTCTTCAGGGCAACCCAAAGCTGGTACAACTTCTGCTAGATCGTGGAGCAGCAGTGGAGCATGTAGACCTTCACGGAATGCGACCCCTAGATCGGGCCATTGGTTGCAGAAACATCCCCGTTGTACAGTGCTTTCTTCGTCGCGGTGCTAAGCTTGGACCAGCTACTTGGGCGATGGCTGCTGGAAAGCCGGATATCCTGCTGATTCTTTTGAATAAACTACTCGAAGATGGCAATGTGTTGTACCGTAAAGGCAGACTGAAAGAAGCCTCTCATCGTTACGGTTACGCACTTAGAAAATTCCCAGCTCCTCCTAGCCAGGATCAAGACCAGGAACGAGACCAGGAACACCTAATTCTGCATCTTCCTACTTTTGCCCAACTTCGATTGAACTTTTTGCTCAATCTGAGCCGTTGCAAACGTAAAATGAACGTAAGTTCGACGAGAACTTATTGAAAAGTCGTTTCTGCGCTAGTTCAATGTTCTCAGATTACTAAATGACGATTTTATCCGTTCACAGGAAAGTCAAGAGGCTATTGAGCTCGCGAATGAAGTATTGAAGACAAAACCCGACTCGTACGAGGCATTTTATGCTCGTGCGAAAGCTAGAGTAGACGCAAGACACTTTGACGATGCTCTTTCGGACGTTAACGAGGCTCTCCACATCGCACCACCGCACAACCGCGAGGTAAGAAGAGTTCTGGCCACCCTTAGGGACGAGATTTGTTCTAGAAGAGACGGTGCAGGATCTAGCAGGGATAGGTCCGATATTAGCTCCGGGTTTCATGCCTCTGTAGATACACTTACGGAATTGTAATTTCTCCTTGATTTTTTCTTTTTTTTAAATAAACCCCGACAAACTATGCAATGTAATTTATAATGTAATCTATAATATATTTAATGTAATTTGAAATATTTAAAACCAAACGAAGGCTTTTATTATTATTATTATTATTATTATTATTGTCATTACCTTGATTATCATTGTTCTGGACATTCGTGGAATCTATATTAATATCTGTAAGTGAAGTGTATAGGTGGTACTTAAAATTGAAATGAAAAAAATCCACAGTTATTATAATATGCGTTAATTTAACGTCGAGTCATAATAAATGATCAACAAATAAATAAACTGGTGGTGTTTTATATTTATATTGAAATATCGATGAGCATTTAAATAATATCCTGTCAATATAGAATTAGACGATATAAAATAGAATCGAAAATACTATGTATTAGCTTCAAAGATTGAATTCCTTTTGCAATATTTGATGTTGTTAATAATGATAACGTTAGGTATTATAATTAATTGAAGTATTGTATAAGTTATGTGTAGTAATATGCATATTACTCTATCATGATAGATGTAATAAAAACACCGACGTCGAATTATTATTTCGTATTTATAGATTAAATTAATGAATATAAAGCAGTATAGTATGGGAATCATATTGAAAATTGTTCGTAATATATATATATTATCAGTATACACATTTTTTGAAAAAATATATTAATATAAAAATTGGCTTTATTATATTGTTATGATTTTCTTTTTAAATTATTTTATTATTTCTTATTCAGTATTTTCATTATACAGTATACTATACATATTATACACTATTTCTCAAACTGCAGCCGATATATAAACAGCTATATGTATTATATATATAATTATGTACTATAGGTATTCAAATTTATGTATTATCAAACTCTATTTACTTATATTATAAGCGGTTGTAACGTATATAAATATACACATATATACTATATATACTATATATATTATACTACTACATGTTAAAAGTGCTCAGCACTTGCGATGGAAAAAAAAAAAAAACTGACGAAAATTTGATATGAACAACGCAAGTTTCATTCTAAATTCTTATATTAATACATCAATGATGCATTTATCTTGCCAAGCATGACTTTGATATAGACATACCTTTGATCGCGTTACTATTACGATCATTGGGACATTTTCATTATAATACATACTATATCTATATTATTATATTCGTTTAAAAAACTGTATCTATGAGACCTGTCCTTACGTTATTATAGTATTTAGATTTAATATAGAATATAGAATATAGATATTTTAAAACGATATATTTCAATGAAAATATGGTAAAATTATTTATTCAAATCCGATAATGTAATAGTAAAAAATTATTACATTTTTCTTATGTAATATGGTATTATAAGCGCGCACTTGGGCGTGTGTTGGTGACAAATAAATGATCATTTTATCAAGAATTATATCATCATTCTTATTCATTTATCTTAACTTCAGAAAACTCGAAAATTCAAAAACAAAAAACTTTTCTATCAAATACAGTCATTTGTTGCTACATATTCATGCCCGAATTCATCAACGTCCGTTAAACGTTTAACCGTTGTAATATTTAACGGCCCGTTAAACTGTTTTGTTTCTATTGTTGCTATCGTATAAAATTTTTAACCAATTCTAGTAAATTGACGCATTCTTGAATAAATATCTCTTGAAATTGTGAATCATCGATCGATCGATTTATATAAACAGGTTGCAGCCGTCTGACTTCAACTCCTACTACTATTCCCTATAGAAGTTGAATACGGTGAGCTGGTGATTGTGTTATGAGAATATTAAAGTGATAAAAAAAAAAGGTATATGTGTTTGTAGTCGCTATCTATTATTCATCGTCTTCTTCCTATTCTCTTTTCGTTTTAATCGTTAGATAATTTTACTTTGAGTTGTTCTTTTAATTGTTTGTTCGTTCGTTTGTGGACATCGCTAGTTTTGATACCCCCTCGCGCAGCAACTACTCCATTGATTCATAGAGAGCGCTGGTCGCGTATGATAGTGGTGCTGCACAAATATGCGGATAAAAAATTTACTACGTTTTCTGAGAAGCGCTCGTTCATGAATGAAAAGATAGTGGTGCTGCACAAATATGCGGACAAAAAAATACTACGACCCTTTCTTTATATTCTTGGAGGCGTGGCAAATAGCTCATTGATAAAATTCTGAATAGCAGTAGAAAAACTACTAACTCTTTATTAGATTCATTGGTACAATGGAAGATAGTGGCGCGTGGAAATAATGCGAAGAAGTTGAAGTGAAAAATGTATTATAAATCATTGCAAAAAGAAATTATGTTGTGGGCTAATCTTGCATCTTTTACCAGATGCAGGAAGAAGGCACACGTCTTATTATACGGTACCCGCAAATCTTTTGTGCATTTTTAGTTCTATACTTGGCTAACCGGCCTAAACTGACCTACGACAATGGCGTCCCCCACCCCTCGCCATTCGTAGGTAAGACAAATAGGCCGTGCGCGATGCGGAAATGTTCAGTTACTTCACTAGTAATCATAAAGTTATTTAAAAGTAATGAACGTGATTCAATTACACATTACTTTGGCCGGATTCATCAACGTCCGTTGAACGTTTAACCGCCGTAATATTCAACAGCCCGTTAAATTGTTATGTTTCTATTGTTACTATCGTATGAAATTTTTAACCCGCATAATAGCTATCTCGGCTGGTTGCAAATGAGTACCACGGTTGCACAGCAGTCGCACGTCTTGCTGAGGGAGACTCAATACTCAAATCATATAAAACTATATTCTCACTAATAATTATGAAACACTGGGAGCCAAAAATTCAGTTTTTCTAATTTTTGATACCAATTTTCTATTTCTTTCATATTCGTGAACATAATATAAATTTGATCGACACCAGTGTCTCTCATAGACTCATTCATTCGTTTTTTAAATAACTATACAACCGAAGATCAGTTGTATAACACGATAATCCATACACACATATATTTAATATGTTAATTAGGTAATATTTTAAATTGTGGTACTGTTCAAAAACCTCTATGATAAAATATACAATGCAAAAGAAAAAGAGGAAAAAAAAAATAAGAACAAATGAAACAGCTTAGTTATATCTGTTCCGATATTATTATGCATTCAAAGAGTTTGACTTAGACGGATTCATGTTAATCAATATATTAGAATTCTCGGCAAGTTCGGTAATGCTGACGCGTCCTCTTTGCCTGATAAATTTAGCAACTGCCTCGAGCTCCTCGATAGAAATATATATGAATTTTCCACGATCGTCAACAACTCCGGTCAAACTACCATCGGCTTGTAAATCTTGTATCCTTTCGATAACATTGACAGTTTTCATTCTAAAATGAGCTGCCAAATCTTCTAATACAACGACCTTGTTTTCTTTAACGTAGTCGATAAATTTCTGGAGTAAATTTTCCTCCTCTGTATTTTCCCCTTCTTGATATCCTTCCTCTTCAACGCTGAAAGCTTCTTTCATTTTAATATACTCCTCATATTCCTGTCTCTCCTTTTCTTCCCTAGCTTTTTTCTCCGCTTCTTCAAGCTTCGCTTCTTCCAATCTCTCTTTCTCGCTCTGTTTATCTCTCTCATCTTGCAACAGCTGGTCTCTCTTCCTCCTCTCATCTCTTTCTCTTTCCGCAGCTTCCCTCTGAACCTTTCTCTCCGCTTTTGCCTCTAATTTAGCTCTCTTCTTAGCCCCAAGTTTACTATCTATTGCATCAGCATCTCCGTCCTCATTCTCATCATTTGCATCGTTACTATCGTCGGATTCATTCCCTGCTCTGGCTGCCGCAGCTGCTGCTGCATTTCCCCGCATTCGTTGCCGGTTCCTAACGCCTGCTGCTCGTCTTGGTTGCTGACCTTGCGCCAAGGGCTGAGGTCGACCTCTTACATTAGCCGCCGGTTCATCTAAAGATTATGAAAACGTGATTTAATGAAAGCGAGGAAGTGTTTGTGTTTTTCATTTATTATTTATTCATATTCGCACGGTCTTAGTTATTTTTCCTAATAATTATGAAGTCAAATATCAATGAAACGGACTAGACCTCGAGATATTAATAATTTTCTCAAAATCACATTTTTGTCTGTCCTTACCGAACTGTCGGTTAGATTTTGTTCAAATTTGATACTGATTTTATAGATTATTCAAGGCGTTCATATGCCAAATTATATTGACATTGGTCAACCGGTTCGAAAGTTATTGGGCAAATTGACAATGCGAAGAATTTTTCGACATTACACTTATTTGAGACGGTAAAAATGAATGAAGTAATGTAGTAAATGATTGATCACAGATACCTAGTGAAGAACGGATTGCTACTTGAGCATTTCTTAAAACTTTTGGAGGTCTAGTGTCTTTAATTTGATAATAAAAGCGTTAAAATCGAACAGCTGTTTTTCGCAACTTTTAGGTTAGGAACTTGTAATGGTTATTAAACCGAGCTAACGGCGTTGATTAGAGTCGAAAAATTAAATATTAACCAGTATTGACATGAGATTTAACATTACCTGATTTCTTTCTCGAAAACCATGCCAGAATAGCTAATAATATGACTAGTCCTGTCACAATAGATAATAGCAGAACGACATCCATGATTGTTGTATCACCGTCACTCTCGAATCTCCACTACCTTTATCATTTTTATCTTAATATTTTATGTCAGTGATAAAATAGAGGTAACTAATTGCATTAAAAAAAAAATTGGAATAATTTATAATCACATTTTATATCAATCCGATAAATGTAGTATCGAATATATCGACTAAAAGTAACTCTTTTGACTAGGTTGAAGACTGCCGTCGGTTAATTTGGTTTCCGCTGACGTGTGTCATCCCTGTAGTCGGTGTGTTTTGTGTGTTTTCTCATATTTCTTACCAATAAATAAGTAAAAAAGATGTGGAAACAGGCTAATTCGATATTAATATTAACCATAGTATTCTTTGAGTGTTCACACGGTCTTTATTTCCACATTGGAGAAACCGAGAGAAAATGTTTCATCGAAGAAATACCCGACGAAACTACGGTCCTAGGTATTATACCGTCCAGATTTTATTCAATTTCAAAGAGTTTTGGCGATTTTTATCCAACCGAATTATTCCAGGGCTTTGTTTTCGCTCTTTAATAAACAGCCCGATGCTTTTTACGCTACATTTCATCGATCTGATGTGTTTATTAAGATCTTTGAGTTCGCATTCGGTACTTAACCTCACTTCATCAACATTTCGAATTCCGGCTCGTAATTCATTCACAGCATATGTTTAACCCTTTCGTTTTAAACGATTTATTCCATTTCTGTTATTATTTTCATCAGTAAACTACAGGGTCGAATTATACGATCCAAGGAGTGGCGGATTCATGCCTAGCAGTCCTGGAATCGGAATGCACGTCGAGGTTCGAGACCCTGATGACAAAACCATTTTATCTAGGGTCTACAGCTCTGAGGGACGAATCTCATTCACCTCGCATACTCCGGGAGAACATGTTATATGTTTATATTCAAACAGTACTGCCTGGTTCAGTGGCACTCAATTGGTAATTATTAGTTATCTTGTTAAAGCTCAAAAAATTATGATTAATGCACTTGTTAGCTTTTTTGTTCATAATAGAATGAAGAAAGGTCTAAAAGCCTTAAATCCTTTACCACAAGGCTAAGAATCATTGAGTTTGTCCTCAATTTTCTTTTCGTCTTCATTTCACATTATTTATAGGCTTTTTCATGATATAATAGCAGAGGAACTCTAGGATCAGTAATGATTAGTCAAAAGTGATCTAATTCACTCTGTAAAGAAAAGATATTTTGTAACAAGAACGTAAAGTCGTTGATCGTTGATTAGTTCAATAAGTTTTTAAGATTATGGATTTCTAATGAACTTAGTATTTGTGTACTCATTTGTTATCTAATTGTTTTGCAGAGAGTTCATTTGGACATACAAGTAGGAGAGCACGCTATTGATTACGCTAATGTTGCACAGAAGGAGAAACTGTCTGAACTGCAGTTGAGAATTCGCCAGCTGCTTATACAGGTGGAACAAATAACGAAGGAACAGAATTACCAAAGGGTAATAAATTGCACAGCGTTGATTTTCTACACATCTAATATTGTTTATGCTTCAATTATGATAGTCTGGAATTAATTTAGCTGCCTTTGGTCTTATTTCAAGCTGTTTAGTTATTATTATTATTATAATGTGCTAATATGCTTATTCATTGTTTTAGTATCGCGAGGAACGATTCAGGCAGACGTCTGAAAGCACGAATGCACGTGTTCTGTGGTGGTCCCTTGCTCAAACAGCTATTTTACTTGTTATGGGAGCGTGGCAGATGAAGCATCTCAAGGGTTTCTTTGAGGCGAAGAAATTAGTTTGATATGTATTAGCATGTATGATTCGTGGATTGATCACGCCTAAAAATAAACAAACAATTTACTTATCATTTTAAATATAATTTTCGACATTAGGCACATGATCCATTATAAATATACATAAATATAATTAAATATACACATATTCAGTGTTATGGAAAAAGTGAATCAATGTTGAGAGCGTATAATCTGATGTATACATACATAATATAACATAAGAATGATATTTTTATTGTAAATTTTGGATAATTTCTTTTTTTCTTCTCTTTCTTTTTTTTTGTTATAGGGTTTTCGAAATTCTGTACAGTTGATTAAGTATTAACTGAGTGAATGTAATTCTGGTGTTTATAATAAAATGATGTATTTATTACAGAAAAAAGAAAACTACATACATTATTCTCAATAAGTTACCATAATTCACATCAATTATAATATATTTCGTTAAATTGTCATCAAAATCATCGAAAGAAGTATTTTTCATCAAATTTCAAGATTCTGAATTCGGATTGTCTATTACGCCTGTAAATACGCAACTTTGACGTTATTTATGCTCCACGAGTTGCGAATAACAAGGCGCTGCTCGATCTAATGGGATTATCGTGTCTTCGGTAGGACCAATATCATAATTTATGTTTATCTTGCTTTTTGATCAAGTTTGATGTATAGCTTGAGGTTTAATCTCGGTGTATAACTTGATAATAATAATTCTTGTAATCTGAGATTAATTTCTTAATCTCGATTTCGAATTCCGATATACTCGAATAAACGAGAACCGATTCGTACATTTTTTACTTTTTCAAAGATCTATAATGATAAATTACGAGAGATTAATTGATTCTAATGCGAAATGAATACTTTCTGAATCGTTTGAATCTAAAATAAAAACCTAAATTGAGAGAAATAGAGAGAAACAGATAGAGATAGTGATAAAGAAAAAGAGAGAGAAAGGGAGGAAGAAAGAAAGAACGAACGAACGAACGATAGAGAGAGAGAGATAAAAGCAAAGCAGAAAAAGAAAATTGAAGAAGAAGGAAAGGAAATCAAAATTTATTATCCCTTTTCCTTCCACACAATATACGTTCTTCATATTAAAACTCCTTTTACTCTTTATTTCTTTTTTATGTATACCGGATGATACCTATAATTCCATTTCTAGGGGATGAAATTGAACAAATTTGTGAAAAATAACAAAAAAAAAATAAATAAAAAACCAGGCCTTCGCATTTTCATTCATCATCTCAATAGCTTACGAACAGTGTCTTCATAGCTATACCCATATTCAGAGGAGCGAAAAAAGTTCGTAGCTTATTTTTATACCAATAACCGAGTGGGTCAGACTGGATCGAACAACTATCAAGTAGTCGAAGATGTGGGCTTCTTCATCCCCCACTTTCTTAGTGCAGTTTATACTGTACACAATTCTACGTCTTCAAATTGATACTCGATTTTCTGGTGCAGAAATATGCTATAGATCCAGATCTTTATAGATCTAGACCAGAATATGTGATCTTTGGCGTCATCGGCACACCCAACTCCACCTCTAAGTTGCGACAGCTTTCTTGTTAGCATTACTTAGCGAGCTTATGCTAGATTTGTTTAAGACATACGTTATATAGGCATGTGGATAATTTCATATATTCTGCTCAATCTTATGGCCTTCATACAAAAAAATTTACAGCACAGAATTTTTAAGAATTATCAAAGCACTATATAAATATATATAGATATAAATATATATAGTATATAGTATATACCTTAGGGTGGTCCACTTTTGAACTTTTTTTTTTGATTTTGCGGGGCACCTCTGAATATTGTTCCAAATTATGTAGAAAAAATCTGTCTAAAACATGGATCTATTCGGAAAATATTTAGAGGTCGCTACCGAGGAATGAAAAAAACAACAATCATTTTCGATCTAACATTCATGATTGACTTATGAGCGAAAAAAAAAAAAAAAATTTGAAAAACAAAAAAAAAATTTAACAAAAATGAAAAAATACCATGCTAATTTGAAAAACCTCGCTGCCGGTAGCGACCTCTAAATATTTTCCGAATAGATCCATGTTTTAGACAGATTTTTTCTACATAATTTGGAACAATATTCAGAGGTGCCCCGCGAAATCAAAAAAAAAAGTTCAAAAGTGGACCACCCTAATATACCTATATAGTAATAATAATGATCATGAAAACTGACACGACAATGTTTAGACCGAACATTTTATGATTAATGGTGTTACTCTCTTGATGTAATATACTGTAATTACACAGCTGAGTATTTATCCAGTCTAACGCGAACTTGAAACTCTAAGGTCAACCCGAAAGGATATGATCGGTCATCAAGCTTTTTCTTTCAAAATAGCAAACACAACTTTGTTTTTCACTAAATCCCAGCGAATGCAGTTTAACGGGTTTCAATCATGATAAATAACTATGATATCAATTATTTATTTCAAACTGTATTTTTTATTTTTTTTTCAATAAAATTGAATAGTTTTTGAACGTTTCTAAAATTTGAAACTATTATCATAGGTGCGTATACTACAAGACGGTGACGCCTTAGAGCTAATCTCTGTAATTACTCGTGTGTATAGTAGCGCCTAGCTAATATTACCTCGTCTGTAGTGTATTAACAATGTGGATTGTTAACTAAAAGTACATAATTGCAACGTAAACAACTAACAATGAATAATAGGAGAAAGAGTATTATAATTACCTGGCTAAATAACAGTCTGCAGGTAAATATATGCTTACAGAAAAAAAAAAAAAAAATTATTATAGTACTGAATGTTAATTTTTCACAATAATAAAGCTGCGAGTCGGATAAATTTCTTTGCTAAACGAGATTTTTATCGGAATTACAACAATAACATAATGGCTATGTACTACAATGCGAAAATCTTTGTCTTCTTGGAATTGCAGGAAAATTGCATATTATCCGTTCTTCAATCATCTGATGGGTATCTATAGGTAGTTGGAACAAAAAAAAACATGGCAATACATATTACCTATATACTATCAATCTATCTCGATGTTGAATAGCAATAAATCTCTAGATAAACGAGGGCATATTTCATTATTTATAATAAATATTGATACAGATAATTACACTAGATAGCTTAATCCCTCCAAACGTCTCTACATATATAAATAAACACATTTATGATGCAGTGCTACACAGCCTGCAGGTGTACCTACAGACAGAGATAATGGCTGTTCTTATTGTTTACTCAAATTTCCGATATAGTATGAAAGAAAAAAGCGATTGGGTCATCGAGAACAAAAGTTCACGAGAATTACTCCAATTTTTATCATCAGCTGACTGGGCCTTATCAGTCACATGGTGTCAATTCGTTTTGCTCTCGTCATCATTTTGCGTTGAGTATAAGCCGGCGTTCATCGTTACTTTATTAACGTTTATTGATTACATATGCACAAAGGCAATAAGAACAAATAACAAGTTTTCCATATTTTTTCCGACCTGCTACCCGCAGATTCGTAACAATTCCCAATGTTTTTAACGGTGAGTAATTTATATTCCTGAGAAGTGAAAATCAGTTTTCGGACTTACTATATACGCTTCAATGCGAGGCTTCGGGAAAATTTTGAATTTCGTTTTCCATAGCGTATAAAATACGAATATATTCGGAATGAAAAAGAAAAAAAGCTAAGAATTATTTCCATCTCCACTTACTGCAACTTGGGCAAATATCTATCCATCGCCCTAGTTCGTCTGACTAGGACAATAACGAGAGCTTGCTTCGGTCATTTTGCCAAAAATCGAAAAGCTCTGTTCAATATAAGTACGTTGACGATTAACTAGCATAAAGTAGGAATATTGTAATTCCTCAGATCGATATTGTCAGCTGCGTTAATCTCGTCAAGATTTTTCAGTCAGATATATAATACGTCCTGATTGTTAGTGACGTTCTAAAGTTTCTGTATTTATAATCTACGATTAATTGATAATCAAGCTTTAGCCTCCAGACAACAGAGATATAAATCACATCGGGTACGCACATGGTATACAAGATCTAAAAATTCTCCATATACCTCTCCGAGCAAGAGCTCGCAAGAATTGACGCTTACCATTCATTGAATTGATGCTATTTTCCCGAATACGAAGACAAGGGATGTTATGGAAACGACAAGAGATCTTGTGCGTTATTCGGAATCTGCGTTTGCGTCATAGCACAGAATTAGGACACAGAGCTGTACTTATCTTTTGTCGGAATAAAAGAACGGTTTAGACTCTGTTGCCTAGTTTTTCAGCCCATTGTGTTTTAACAATGAGTATATCACGCCGTTTGAAATTACGGTAATGTATGTAGGACCTAGATCTCTCTCTCTCTCTTATTCAATAGCTGCCAAAATTCGCAAGTTAATCAAAGGAATTTTGAATAGGGAGATAAACGATGTGAAATATGCTATGAAAATTTATCGTGATTCAGGGATGATTTTAACTAATGTCATCTTCAGCAAGTTATAAACTTAGCAAACGGTTTATCATTATTTTAAGATATCAGTACGACGTTCATTATATAGGAGGCTTGGCATCCTCGCAGACAACAGTGGAGGTTTATCACGAGTAGACTATTTGAAATTAGTTTAAATAGCGCGCTACCGCGAAGAATTATAGTAAAATATGAAGTAAATACACGCCTAACTCGGTGGGTTTGAACATCGCTTAACAAGTATCATGCTGGGAACTGATCCAGCAAACATTACCTACCTAGATCTGATCTGGTGGAAACCACGGGACCGAGGAACAACCGGGGATAATCAGGGGGCAAAAGATGCGGGAGGGGACAAGAAGATATCGTTAAGTGGCTGCCGATACAAGACCGCGGTCTTTGGATCAGTGCATATCTACCTGTCCACAGCGTTGGCCATATCCAAATGGATTGTGGTCCTTTATTCTTTCCTTTATTTTATTCGATTTCATAAACAGTTTTATTATTCGTGAATCTAGTTAATTGTGATTAATAGCCGTTGTGGTCTTGTGCGATGGATAGAATTAAGCGCAGAAGAAGAAAGGCGAAGAGGCCGAAGGTACCCTGCCATTCCACTTCGTCGAATACCATTCTTAAATTTTGATGGATAAATGATTTGATTTCAAATTTTCACCCTCTGGAGTCTGAAGTTTTTTTTCACCTACCCCACGAACAGCTACCATTTTCGAATAGAAGTTTAAGATTTTAAAAATACCGAACGGTAATGATTTCGAATTTGAATATTATCGACTGACATTTGTCAGAAAGGAGGTCTACGTAGGCGATTTTTCAAATTTCGAAACGAATAAGACCGGTGGTTTAAAATTCCGAAGGCTAAAGATCCGGAAACCAAATCTCCGAAACTCGAAATTCACGCATGTGTTCATTGCACGTTTATCAACTCGGGCTATATCGATTGTGGAGAAACTAATAAGGGTGCAAATCGATTGTCTTGAGATTTATTTTTTGGAAACGAAAGTTTCAACATCTTATCAATTATTTATGACATCGAAATCATAGAAAGAATGGTTTTCTGTAAAAAGGGTCTCGATTAGAATGGACTATTCATTGCTTTTACATCCTGAAAAATAGATCGAAATTTTCGGAACTTTGGGCTTTCGGGGGTCTAGACTTTCGGAGTATTGAGTTGTCTTCATTTCGACATTTCAGAATTTCGATGTTCGAAACTACAACGTGTCTGTAAAATTTAAAATCGCCCTCAACGAATTCGGGACTTTAAAAATTCTGAACTTCGATTCAGCCTCGCTATTTTTCTACGAAAACTTTACCTCAGACCCTATCATTAATGAGATAATTTTCAGTCAGTTGCATTTTTATCCAATTTTGATAAAAAGCTAGGAATTATTCTGTACAAATGAATTCAATTTCATTGAGAATAAATAAATGCTTTCATCCGATCGACATTTATACTGATCAATATTATCTGATATATCGCTATCGCGATAACTAGGCTCTAAAATCTATCTTACCTGACCACGTGGGCTGAAATAATTTTTAGGAGGATAATCTCTTGCAGAGTTGATAACTTATTTATATAATTGAGCGAAAACTCATTTGTACTACAAGAACGTAGAGCAGTTCATACATCATTTCAATTTCCTTTTCTTTCTTTCCTTTTTTCGTCCCCTATTAATAATTTCACTCAATAATAGCTGAAGAATGGTACCTAGGCGTAAAACAGGAGAGACGAATAAATGCCTGGATATTAATTGTCGCTAA
This sequence comes from Tenthredo notha, assembly GCA_914767705.2. NCBI lineage: Eukaryota > Metazoa > Arthropoda > Insecta > Hymenoptera > Tenthredinidae > Tenthredo > Tenthredo notha. Next base: position 21,518,680 of record OU611908.1, on the reverse strand, counting down.
CAGAAATCTGATAACTTCTTACCTTGTCGTTTATTAATATCATGAACCGCATACAGTTATCTTGTTCACAGATTTGCACAGTTATGTAATCTCACACAATATGATTATGTGTGAGTTGCTGTCTGTAGAAAAATCACATCACTGTTCTAATCGGTCCGAGTTCAATCTTAACTGTATCGTCGAAATATTCCAGAAAAGCATTACGCAAAAATTTACATTGACATTCCTATAGATCCAACCCATCGAGTTTAGTTAATTTAAAAAACTGATCGATCGTGTATTTCAGTCGTAGATAATATCTGGATCTCGATTTTCGGGGATTCTTCTAAGATTGCGCAGTAACTTGGCTTCAATGATATTTTCGAAATAATTTCGTTATCGCTCGAAGTCGACAGTTTATAATTTGATGATTGTACCAGCAGCCATCATCTAAAATTCTAAAGCACTTAAACCGGATTAACGATTTTTGATAACGTCACACGAAGGATCAGCAATATGGTTCGCAAGGCAAGGCTGAATTAATCAATTGTCAATTTCAGCTAAAGCAATAATTAATTTTTCGCTGCTTATGTAATCACCCGCGCAAACGTACAGGATATTATTATAAGGTAATTATAGGAACAATACTGAGTCAACAGCCGCTAATTTGTTGTAACAACAACACAATCGTATGCGGGATCACATCATCTCGGAATCACTGCAATTTAATTGAACGCTTCACAGTCTAGACTAATCCTGGTAATATTGATACTGAATTTTGAAATTGGCATTTCGAACCTTTCTTGAATAATTAATATCAACCTATACATCCAGTTATGTAATAAAATGACATTCGTAGATTTAACTAGTTTTTAATCCTTGAATCCGTAGCGTTGATTCCAGTCGTTTAGTGTAAAAATCTCGGTTGATCACTATCGCCGAAAATGATCGGCCATGAAAGAAAAGTTCGTCAAAAGGTTTATAAAAATTATTTCACATTTTCCGGATATGGTATGTAGGCTATAATCATGAGTTTCGATTTAACGAATAAGTAAATAACAAACTGAACATTATATCTGCGAACGTATTGCAACTTGAGGAAAGTCGTAGGATTTTGTTCAGTTCTTCCTCATGTCCTAACCCACACTGATGTCATTTTGCTTCTCTTAGTTTCACCAAACCAGAAATCTTACGATCCATTTTAAACTCAAACTGTTCAGCTTTGACTATCTTATTCCTCCTTGAACGGTTAATATATACGAAATACAAGTCCTGTCAGAGTTGTTATTATAAAAATTTAATCATCTCAATCGTACTCACATCTGATATTGACATACAGAATAAAAAAAATTGATGAAAATCTGTAGCCCGTTTCCCGACGAATTGAAAAACAGGATCGAAAATCATTTCGAAATTTGAAAATTTACTTAATACACACATCTGGTAAATTACTACTTTATTTTTATCGTTTATTCTCAGGCAAAAGATACGTAAGAATTATAAGCTACACCTGAGCATTACTAGCGCAATGAATCAACTCATTATGCCTTTCTTATGGTCTAGCTAATAACGACGTACCCATATTCTCGAAGTCGTCTTCGACGCTTTCAGCGAAAGCTTTCACGCGTATTATAGTCGTGAGGAAATTGCAGAAAAATTACAAAATGCATTGCATGTCTATCTTATAGGTGGTCGTAAAAAATCAACGCCTAGCTGTAAAGCTATTATGCTTTGAGACGCAGAGTCTCACCTCGAATTTACTCAATTCTGATTACTAAGATTGGCTAGCCCCCTAATTACTCTCGCAAGTTAACGATCCTCGCCATATACTGAAAAAGGTCTACCCATTCGTTCAGCAAGCTCGAATACCTGATCGTTTTCTACATATTTAGACGTTTCGATGAACGTGATAAAATGCAGACAACCAGCCTTTACGTTCCTCTAGACGTGGTCCATTGGCGATCTTGTTAACCAGATCTAATCAACTGACTCCCACACATTCGTATCTGAAACATACACACGTATACGCACATATGTATATTCTCTAGCCTTGTCTCCCTCAATTTGTTCCACAGAAGCTACTCTTGTCCACTGTCGATCCGTGGGATGTACGAGTGGCCAGTGTCGAACCAGAGAGCCTAGCGCAACGTCGAGGAGTATCATTGTCTTCTCTGTCTGTATTTCCGAATGGTCATCTATCGCCTAACAGTCTTACAAGTACACCGTCACCGTGGTATAAACCACGCAACAATTCACAACCTCCACAAAGTTCTAGTAGGATCGACTCGGACCAAGGTGCTTTGACCAGCCCTGAGTGGCCACTTCCATGGTACAAACCTCTACGGTGAGCAATTGAAAATTAACCATTTATTGCGAGGTCGATGAAGAATAATTGCGAGATAGTGAAAACCGTCGATATTTAACCCGGATAAATTCAGTTGATTTTTTAACTCAATTTTTAATGCGACAGCTCTCCAACGACCGAGACGTTTCGGGATTCGACGCAGTCTGTACCGCCGTTAAAACCCCCTCGTAGGGTAAATTCAAAGGGACAAAGACTCGAATCGACGGATTCTGTCGATGAAGGAATTGAGCGAAATTTAAACAAGTTTGTTCAAAGTCATGGGAAAGATCCTGGCGTGGTGAACGAACCGATTGTCCAGGTCCATTTCGAAGATGAAAAGACTCGGGTGAAAATTAACGGTGTTCACTTCAGCGAAGAAGTAGAAGGCGTTAAATTGGTGCCAGAAATCGTCGTCAGTCAGGCTGAAGAGTCAGACGATTTTGAAGAATCGAAGATCGACAAGAAAGGAGAGAACCTGAGGAAGTCTAATGGTCTGACTAACGGTTCAAGGGAGCAAGAAGGTCCTCAAGGTTCGGGAGAACGGGGTGATCATCCTCTTGTAATCGATCAAGGAGGGAATAAGAATTCAATTGAATATATCGTCGAGGATCTCGTCAAAGCAAGGTACTTCATCGCTCGATTTCTCCTACACGATTTCTCCTCATATACTCGTGTTGTGAAAAAATTGAGGACCCTCAAGATCAAGAAATAAACCTTTTACAGATACAGTCCGCAAACTGCCAGACAGAGGAGACTGAACAGACCATCGTCTCGGAGTCCTCCTGTGGACGAGGACGTAGTACGGATTGATATCGGTGAGTTATTATCGACTATTAGAAAATTATGCTTGGCACTTTGGTCTCACATCATTTTTATTCACTGCTGTATACACGAAGAGCAAAATTAAAAGTCATATCAAGTCGGTATCATCGCCAGATCTTCGGGTAGTTTTGGTTTATTTGGATTGTTGAGTATCAGCCAATTTGCTAGCCAAAGAATTGGATCGGCTGGTTTTCGTTTGCAGCACTGTGAACCGATTGACTGGTAAGAATTTTGTCACGAAGTTAGATTGCTGCTTTAGGCTTACTCACCAACGTCAATCCTTCGAGTAAAACCGTATTGATTACCTGCCAAAGATAGTCAGCTGCCATTTCTCCCTTCAGCAATGGTTCTATGATAACTAGAGATCAAATATTGAAGATATGAGACAATCTAATCGCAATAAAACACGAATTATCATTATATCCTTGGTATTGATCAGCGAAACTCACACTCTGGAAAAAAGAAGTGAATTTCTCTCTCTGCTTGCTCACGGCTCGAACTTCCGTGAACAGCGTTTTTAAAATCCTCTCCACGACGGCCAAATATCGCACGGATACTATCCGGATAATAAAGCCGAGCTTCCGTGACCTGAGGATAAAAATAAAGGAGTAAAAATGGAAATGGGTTAGATCGTTTATCTACCTTCGTAGGACCCATCACTTTTCTCCAATCTTCAATCCCTTGATGCTTGGCTAAAACCATGGCGATTATCGGTGCCGAAGACATGTAGCTAACCAGATGAGCGAAGTTTAGCTTCTCGTAACAATCCGTATAAAAATCTGATGTTTGTTCAGGCGTTAGTTGGACCCACCGAGTCTGGTAGATCTCGAATCCTTCATCTATAATTCGGTTCTCGATTTCATTTCTGCAAACTATAGCTTCTGGCTTGATGATTGCCAGTGTGCACTCGATATCCGGTTCACTTTCTTCCTCTTCTTCTTCGTCAGGGAGGCAAGGTCTGCATATCGGTGTATACTCAGGAACTTCCTCCTCCCCACAAGGATACTCGTATTCTCTTGGATCAACGAACTTGTACTACGAATGATAAATGCCAAAAAAATGGTTCTATAGATCTATAAGGTTCCACGGCAAATCCACTTACTCACTTCTCTTGTGGAATCACTGGAGCAATTCGAGCTCGCCGACTCCAGGGTTTCTTTCATCTGGATATTTTCGTCTTTGGATGGTTCCATACATTTCCCAAACAGCAGTGGTTTATTTTCTTTGTAAACGTCATCGGAAATGTTCATTACGGACGAATCATCCTCCTGATCTTGCGGACAGTCGTACATTGTGTCTGAGGTCGAATAGGTCTAAGAGTTATGGTTTTCTTTGATTCTGAACAAATTGTGAATTAGGTGTTTCTCCAATTTTGATAATTCGAGACCGTTATCTATGATATATGTAGAAGTAAAATTATAGTGAAAGTTCTCGTTGAAATATGAAGACTGTCTATAGGTATATCAAATGACGTTGAATTTCAAATGACAAACGATCACATTATTGGCGAAGAAAAGCTCGTCATTTTGAAAACGAGTCAAATAAGTAAATGAAAGAATGTTTTTTTTATTTCTTTCGTTAGAGAATGTATAGCATCGTCGTATGCATATATCTACAATGCGGTAGAATAACTACATCGTATTGTACCTATCTCGTTTTAATAAGCTTCATCCTGTCTCTCTCTCTGTCTCTGTTTTGCTCTCTACATCTGCGCAGTTATATACTTGCATCGAAATGTAGGCTTTGCAGTTATCACGATGAGCTGTACCACTGATGCAGACAGTGCGAAGGTTTGAAACCGTCCGGATGATATTTCACTGCACTTCGAACAGAAGATTGATTTTTTTTTTCTTTTTTACCATTTATAACGTAAAAATTAACGAATGAGACTAAATTCATTATCCATGTTTTGAACCTCGAATTACCGTCAAGGGTTCAATTACAGTGATACATCTATCCTGTAATCCCAAATTATACACGGCGGCTTTTTTCATCTGGTTTATTTTTATTCAACAGTTTGCACTTCAATAAACCGCCTTGCTATATAACCGTTGATATTCTATCTCACAGATAAGTTCATTAGAAATTTACAATCTCTATAGTGCTAAAGATTAAACTTATGGTGAGGAAAACATCGTACGAAACGCACTGCTTTCTGACGTCAACACGAATAATTGCAGTCAAACATTATTTCAGGGTACTATATATATAACGAACATTTATTTCTGTACTCTTATCAACGGACTAATCCCTTCGCTAAATATCTAAACTTTTTTGAATTCTTTTTTTATCACATCTCGCAACATCGTGTGTGATTAAACGTCGTAAAGATATCATGTCCTCTAGTTACATACATTTACTCATTATCATTGAGACATAAAAATGATGTGGGTAATCATGCGGGATATTGAGCTATTCATTGACGACTTCAAAATTCCAATATTTCAGTTAAATAATTTTCAGAAGGTGGTACTGGTACTGAGAAGAGTGGTACAGCTAGAAGTTCGGAAAGCGAGAACAGCGAGGTTTCGTTTGAAGATACTAAGAAGGAAAAAAGCACAACAAAATCTAGTCAATCAATGCCGGATAGACTTGATAATATGAACGACCTAGATCAAAGCATTAGACAGCAGGTAATTGAAGGGATTATTATCATTTCAAATTATTCCAGCTGGAACACCTCATTACATTCATGACTCTCATTAATTTTCATTAGACCGGGATGTTTGAATTTCATTAATCTAACGATGATTGGGGTAATAATTTAAGAGATCATCACATCATGGATCAAATTCTTGAAGTTTAGAATTTTCAAAGTTCCAAAGAAACGTTGAAGTCTAGAACATGAAAATTTCGAAAGGGCGGAATATGCAGACATCTCAAAGATTTCTGAGGGTGTGAAGAGATGCTAAACTTTGAGATGCTAAATTCTTTCTCTATTTCGTCTATGATGGATCGACGAATTGATCAATCGCCACGTTCGTGACGTGAAAGTTGTCGCCAAATAGAACCCAACCAACTGTCGGTTTGGAGTTTCATTGAATTATAATTCGCTTGTACATAGTTAGTAAACACCATATTTTCTCTCTCGCCCAAATTCGCGAATGAGTATAATGTATACCCACTACCTGTCGTAGACAATAAGCTAGAATCCTTCAACTGAAACTTGGAATCAATCGTTCATCATACATTCAGTCAGCCCAAAGTTGAATTATCGCGAATCTGTAAATTAAAAGAAAACCAGAGATGAGTGAAAAAGACGATAGGTACAGCTCGATTTATTCTTTGGAAAGAGCATTCGCTAGCTGTAGTAGAACAGGCCGTTTAGATTCCATCACAGAGGTCAGTGCCATAATTCAATCGATACATAATAAGTGCGGCTATATCTAGCTTGACGTAAATATCATTGCTTTGCAATATCGGTGCAAAAACAAGCAGAAATAAGGAAAGAAGGATATTTTAGACGCCCAGGTTATTACGCAGGATCGACGTATCAAAATGAAGGATTATCCTTGCGGCTGCATACTAGGTACTGCATCGATTAATATAAACGAAATGATTAAAAGTTCGTAATATTTACCATCGATTAGATGTAAATGATTGAAACAGATTTTGCCACGAAAAAATTTTTCTTCGGAGTATAAGTTTCAATGGGAGTTGCGTTCTCGTGCGTGCGAAGTGAAAAGAGAAGGAGTTGCAGAATGAGAAACTAGTCGCTGTTTGATCACCTTTCGAGTAAGTCGCGCGCGAGTACCTGACCGCGAATTGTGATGAAATAGTTAATAATGATCATCAGTGTGCGGTGAATTTTTTTTCTTTCAAATTGATCGGAAAATATTGAGAGAATACGGAGCTGATAGCGCGTTTTTTTTTAAAAGGAAAATTTGGCTCTTTGTAATTTTTTTTTATTGAAACTATAAACTGATTGAGACTTTTTTGATCCGATATTTGACAACGCGGAATAGATCGCAGAGTGATATGATTGAAATTCACTAGACTATGAAGATCGTGTAACTAAACGCGAGTCTAATTATATTTAAATGATTTTTAAACGCCAGAGGTGTATCTAATTAGGCGAAACTAATCGCGAGACTGGTTAAACAATGGACGAAAAAGGAAACTGCGATTATACCGACTTGAGAAAACAAGTTCTCATTAAGGTGAACCAGAGTTGAAAACCCCACTCGTAAACGCATCGCCATTCACCTTGAGTTATTGCGGCGAGATTTTTTTTCACACACGATCACACGTTGATATAGACAGAAATATAAAACGCGTGGATACAATACCTAGACTTGAGATCATTTTCTGTCAGATCATTTCAAAGTCGAGGAAAATTGAAAAAAATAAAATAAAAACGACAATTTTAATATCTTCACCAATCATCTGGCTATCAATGTTTCTCGCAGTATCTAATCAGTAGCAGCTATTATGTGATTATACTATTTAGCATATAACGCCAGTCATATCAATTAGATATAAAAAAGCGATAGGAGTAAATAAATAATTGAAGTATTTCCTTAAAGAACCGAACAACTAGGTGTGCTGTACGTTCTATACCTTCGATAAACTAGCTCAGGTTTTATTTTTATATAGCCAGGTGCTAGACCGTGTCTGTATAAACTATACTCACCGCATAATACCTGTGTGTAATATTTTTCATAGCAAAAACTCATTTAGAAGCTAATGTGGTTGTAATCATGTTTTACCAGTTTACTGACTATGAATTAGTATTCGACGTCACGCTCCGAACTCTGACTTGAATTCTGAGTCAGTAAAGTAGGTATATGCGATTGCAAGGTTTGAGTTGAAATTTTTCAGGCAATTGCAATTTTTTTTACTTTAATTTTCGAAATGAATTTCTTTACATTTTTGTTCTTGTTTTAATTGCACAGGGAACGAGCTCGAGATTTCGGAGACATGACAGTGATAGTAGTGCTACATTTAGTAACAGCGGTTCAACGCCACGGGGAAGTCCCTTGGATTCTGACACCGACGATGATGTCAACGACGAGGAACTTGCCAAGTGAGTTTAAAATTAGGACTAAATTTGAGAACGATTTTGAAAATATTCAATAGTCGTTACTTGCGGAATAGATAGTTAGCAAGTTACGTTCATTCAATCGGCTTTTAATTAGCTGAATTTTTACTAGAAGAGTATATTTTTATGGTGGGTATGGAACTTCGTCTAAAATACGCTTTTCAATCTGTATTATCCGTATTAACGGATAACAATTCAGATCACAGATGTGCAAAGAGATTACATACCTCGTGTATCGTATCGTGTAAGCGTCCTCGGTGGCCTAGTTCTTCGTTTCGCAATTACCATGTGAATTCGATTAAGGTGAAGGGGAACGTTGAAGTACTATAATGCGAGGCATACAAACGATTGTCATATTTGATAGAGTTAGAAACCTTCAGCGAAAGAAACTCCAGCTCGAAAATGGCAAATTATATCCATAAGGGTGGTCCTGAATTTGATCATTCTAGAATTCTGGCCCATGGGAGCATTGAAATTCGAATATGACTGAATTAAGGGCCACCATGTCCATGTCCATTGCCTGATAATGAATGAATTTCGATCTCATCACTCGATTACCTCATTCGGTTCAATTAACTCTCGTAAGTTTGCCCCAGCTTATCTTTCGGAATGCATTTATGCATGGTAAAATAAAAACAAGTTATATCACTCGCTGATAGCGTTTGTTATCTATCAAAGGCGTAGAAAACACTAAAACTTATCACATTTTCATATACAAAATTATGAGCCAATATTTAACAGAATTTATTGTACTCGACTTTTTGAGCCTAGGATATAGACTCTAGACTATAATTTACCGATCACTTTTTATTCATCAACTTTGATAGCTCAGTTTTCATTCCACATAGGATTTTGGTCTTTTCTTTTTTGCCAAACTCGACTCCTGTGACAGAATTGAACATTCGAAGTTGCTTCCCTTGACCTTTGCCTATCAAACTTCTCTTATCGAAGATGTAGTTTCGTTACGTATTCTTAAACGCAGTATTGAGATGCGCTTCAGTGTATCAGCTGTGAAAATGACTCGGTGTTCAGTTGTCGGTCAGGAGCGAAAACGTGTACATTATAATCTTAGTCTGGACAAAAGTGGGAGGTTTAATTAAAGATAGTCAATTTTATTGAGAATAAAAAATTGAAGCAATTACAAATATACGCAATAATTAAAATTGACATCTTGAAAAACATATACATCGGGGAAATAAGCCAAGAAAAAAATATGATCCCACGTTATGACGTTGACAGTGTGATCTCCTTGAATAGGTATGTAGATGGGGCAGAAGTAATTACTATTTATAACCCTCTAGGCATTCGTCGTTCACAAGTGAATTGCATTTCTTGATTGTGATGAACAAACGATCACTAAAAAGCAAAAAAAGCAAATTAGAGTCTAGAAATTGCTTACAACGAACCGGAAGCAATTAATACGTGACCCGAATCATGCCTCATGGCCCACAGATCGCTCCCTATCATATCCCTACTCTAGATTTAGAGACATTTCGTAGATCACGTGTGATAGAGCGATCGAATGATCGAGATTCAGTCCCTCGAAGATCGTCGCGCTAGCTGCTATACTCGGGATCAGATCTGTACCATATTTTTTTTTTTTTTCAAAGAAGAAGAGAAAACGCGATGATTGATATCGAAAAACTGACTCGAAGATATATCGCGGTGATCATGTGTCTATGACTGAATCATCGGCGAGATGAAGACCTGGAAATTTGTTTAAATTATAACGGCATATACTGAGGGAGGATTTTCTTCCTTCCAGGGTACCACTGCAGGCGCTTCCGAGGCGAAAGGCGGCGACGATCGTCCCCATGTCATCGGGGCAAAAGCTGAATAAAGAAACGATGGATACACCGGGTGGTCAGAGCACGAATTCGACTATCACAAGTGTGAACAGTATCAGCAGTCTCCTCAAGGAAAAACTGCAGCTTTCGATCCCTCAGGCACTGCGGAGCAGTAAGAAACAACAAAACGCTGATTACAGGTATCTCTTGAAAATTACAATCTCTCTCTACTTGTCACAGATCGATTAGAAATTCCTGCGATCATTTCAAAAGTGTTGAATTAAAATATTGAATATGTGTACTGAAGCTATGATATCTTGTTCGCAGACTGAGAGCATTTGTTGGCATCCTGTTCCTCAGCATTGTATTCCTAGTTGGCTTCGCTCACATCTATTACAACAAACACGTTCTTCAGAGAGCGTACTTTGAACATTTCAGGTAAAAGACAGTGAGATAATTAATTTTGAATAAGAATTGGTCCCACTTAGTTAGTTTTCGATCCTGAAACGTGTCTATCGTCTTTTTGTGTGAAACTCTTCTCGAAAAACATGAATCTTCGGCCTATTGCAAGATCAAACAATTTCCGAAGTCATAAAATGATTGGTTCTATTAAATGTTATCATAGCTATGAACGGCAAAGTGTGACGTGACAACGATCTGTAATTTTGACCCAGGAAGTAATCATAATGGTCACGTTGCGTTCGGACCTCGTTCGTTGAGCGGGTGTTCGTCTGACACCGGTCTAACTAGAGGCAATTTAAATTATTAATGCAAATCGCCCATAGAAACCATCCCACGAAAGCTCGTAACAAACAGCTGTTAAAAATAAAAAAATAAAATCTGTAACTCAAACGAGGCACACTATAGACCTTTTCATCCCCATCTGATCATAATTATCAAAATTTGGTTCCGCAGGTTCAACAAGAACGACCGGGTAATGCACATCTACAGTAAAACTGGGGCGGAAATAGTCGCTGCTCGACTGGGTGAAGGCATAATCTCGGAAACTGGAGTCTTCCCATGTCTTTCTCCTGACGAGCGACCGGATACTGTATGTCTTGAATGGCTGCAGCAAACGAGACTCTACTTGTCACACACGGAAAAGGATGATATGCATTGCTACCATGTGACTTGGCAGAGTCTCAGCCCCAGCTACAACCCAAAAGACTGTTTCGACTGGTCCCCGAAACGTGGTCACTGGTACGGTGCTGGTCAAACACAAAACATGGCTTATCCACTGGAAGATCGGACCTCAACTCTGGAGTCGAGTGCCTTTGTGACTGGAGATATAAGGAAGCACTCTTTTGGCAACGTGGTGAAGCGGTATTTTCTGAACTCGAAGGGTGCCACGATCCTGATAGATCCTGAAACCCCGTTGTACGTTTCATTGAACGCAAATAGAACGAAGGACTTTTGCATAGAGGCAAAACACGACACGTTTGCTTATATAAATCATTTGACGGCATTGCCGCAGCTTAATTACACCGTATGTGCATCCGAAAATATGAAGACCCTCCACTCACTGATGACGGAAAAGAATCTATGGGACGGAATGAGGAAGGAAGACACTGACACTGTCACTTCGTTACTGAGCGAACCAGTCTGGCAAATTCCTCCGACTAACGAGGCGGTCATTTATAATTATACCCAAGCAGTTATCGACCTGGGATTTTTACAAGGACACGTTTTACTCAACGAAGCTTGGCAGCTAAATGCCGGTGACTTTGATCTAGACGAGACTCGATTCCCATCGATAAAGAAGACGATAGATACCATACAGCGTCGTGGGTTCAAAGTGGTGTTTTCTCTCCAGCCCTTCATCTCAACGGAATCAGTGAACTTCAAGGAAGCAGTCGCATGGCGTCTTCTCATCTCCGAAAGAGGAAGTGACCCCAGAATACCAGCGTTGACCAGATACAAGCAGAGCAACAGCGCAGCCATATTGGACATAACGAACAACATGACTCTGCCATGGTTGCATAACAAACTGAAAAAAATGGTCGATAAGTATCACTTCGACTCGTTTTATCTCGATTTAGGGAATGCCTACGACATGCCACATTATTACAAGTGTCAGGAACCGCTGACAAACCCTGATCACTATAAAACTCTGTTCACGCAAGCCATAGTGAACCTGTTTCCAGTGATTGGGGTTTCGGGAGCGATCACCAGGCCCAAGGCACCGGTCTTTGTGTCTCTGCCGCCATTCTCTTCTTCGTGGAAAGCTCTGAAAACCGTAATACCGACGGTTTTGAGCTACGGAATCATTGGCTACCCCTTTATAATGCCTGGGGCTGTTGGCGGGGACATTGCTCTGCCAATGTCAGACAACAATCCGTTCAATGACTTCGAGGTGAATCTACCTGACAAGGAATTGTACGTCCGATGGCTGCAGCTTTCCACATTTTTACCTATCATTCGTTTCACTCATTTGCCAAGCAAGTATTCGGACAAATCTCTTCTTGAAATGGCGAGGAGATTGACTACCCTTAGAAACCAGATAGTCACACCTCGGCTGAAGAAATACGCATCTGAAGCTCTCGAGTCCGGACTTCCAATAATCAGACCACTTTGGATGTTGGATCCGTCTGATCCTGCCTGTCACGTAGTCGTCGATGAATTTTCTATCGGAGATGAACTGATAGTAGCTCCGATTTTATACTCCGGAAGTAGGCAAAGGGAGGTTTATCTTCCCGCTGGTGTATGGAGCGATGGAATCGACGGAGGAGTAAGAAAAGGTTCCAGGTGGATCCATAATTACAGAGTGTCCGAAGACAAGGTTGCCTACTTTGTCAAAATGCCGGATGACACAAGATTCTAAAAGACTTAATGATCGAGCGATTATATCGTTGATTTATCAAATTTGTGCTGGCTTGTGAATAAGCCATCAGTGTAATGATTCGCGAAGACATAAGAGCTGTTGACCTACGTCAGTTCGCATATTCATTAGTTTATAAAATAGAGACACATTATTTGTGACATACAAAAACAAAAAAAAATTAATCAGGACTAAATGAATATACTTTTGTGCTTAGAGCTTATGGTTGGTATTTAAGGGTTGTCCATTCACGTGTATAATGATGTTTTTAATTTAGAAAGAAATAAATTTTCAACACTTCAGTTTTCGAAAAAATTTTAAAGGCTGTAAAAATATCATTTAGTTGGGTGAAAAAAGCCCACATTTTTTAAGGTTTTTAGGGAACGATGTAAATATATATATATATGTCATGTGATCGTTGGCCGTTACTTTCGGGACGAAAAACCAGAAGAGGGTTGAAAAGTTCAGTGAACTTGATCGAAATTAATTAAAAATTAAATGTATATGCTATCGAAATATATAATATAATGAAGTATTCCTATAAATAAAACACTTTTTCTACATTTTTAGGATTTTTATTTAATCTTTTGGCATTTTTTTTTTGTTTTTTGTTTTTTTTTTTTCTGTTTTCTTTTCTTTTCTTATCTTGTCTCTTATTCGTTTATATTGTAATTATATAGCGTTACTTTAGCATACATAACCCATGAAATAATGTCGTTAATATGAAGACATTATTATTTTGATAATTATAACATTTACTTATAATGATGACCACGCTGATCCTCCCACCTAACTATTACCTATCCAAAGATGTTTAGTATAATATATTATTCCGAATGGTTTCGGTATATAATATATTTATATATAATAGAGGGGGGGGGGAAAGAAATTTTTTTTCGACTAGAAGCGGGACGAAAGCCAAATTTGAAAAAGAAAATAAATAAAATTAGAAGCTTGTATATATGTATAATAATTAATAATATATACCGTATTACTCTGTGACGTATTAGTTATTATTTAATATATTATTAATATTCGTCGGGGGGGGGGGGGGGGGGGGGGAAGCAAATATATAAATAAAGCCTTTGCAGCGTCAATAATATTAGTTATAATATTTTAATAATCGTATTACGAAAAATAATCTTTTCTATTCTCGCCGTTCATATATTATCGTTTTTCAATTGTTTCATAATAATTTCATGTTTAAGATTTTAGGCTCTCATTTATTTAGAATTGTATATATATATATCTTAATATGAGCAAACAACTCTTCGCCATCGCCAGTAATCAGTATCACTTGCGTAATTCATTAGAATTCATTATACCCTTGATAATTAATGCAATGACTACATAATATTATCGTTCATTTCATTTAAAGGGTTCGCACTCGTTAATTATAATAAATCGAATTTCTTTTAATTTAAATCAGAATTTAAAAATGGATACTTTACGAACAGCCACCCTCTAACTAAAAAAGGAAAAGAAAAAAAGAAAATAATAATAAATAATCCTATAATATATTTTATCGCAAGTCGTTACGAATAAGGCGATCCAAGACTCGCTTTAACTATAATTATATAATTATACGAAATCACACTCGTGGTAAGCAATACTGTATATTGGCGAAAGTGAACGGGGAAAAAGAAAACAAAAATTTATTAATTATCCGAAGAACTTTGATATAGAAGCAAAAACAACGAAAATAATAATGAAAAAGAAAAAACCATTTGATAAAAAAATAAATTAATGTCAATTATTCACATTTTTTCGACACTCCACAATATTTCAACAGTGGGGTAGATTCGTGGGGAATCACTTATGGTTCAGGAAGGAACTTTATAGAATCAAAGAATCAAAGTTCTTTGATTTCTTTTTTTTTTTTTTCTATCGTGGAAGCAGATTTGCGGAAGATGCAAAGCTCGTTTTCTATATAGATTCTTTTTTCAGTTTTTTTTTTTTTTAGGACAGCAGCATGGGTCCAGATTAGACGTACTTTGGTCATGTATATTTTTTCTCTTTCCAATTTTTCACTGGACCAAATGACGAACGCTAATCTTTTCTGTCTAAAATTTTTGGGCAGACGGTTGATAGGCCAGAATTATCGCTAGGCAGTACGATAAAAAACAATTCTCTGCGCTAGACACCTCATAGTGTTCACAAAAAAAAGATTTTTTTTTGTTTCATTTCGTTGTGTGACTTGAATTTACTTGGTTCTTGTTATTCAATGTCACAAATACGTTTTTGTTCGCTTAGCTGTTAATCGTAACTGTATAGAATTCTCTTCGAGCTTTTTTTATAAATATAATTCAATGATTAACACGTACATAAAATATGCTATTAACGAATATCGTGCATCGGTGATGATTGACAGAGTGTCGAATAATGTGATTAAGAATCAAAAGAATAAAAACTGTCACCGTAGAAATTATTATTTTTTTTTTTCCCCAATTTTCGATACCGAGGTTTCAAAAGGGAACTAAAAAATATCCTTTTACTTTACTCGTGTTTCAAAAAAACCAAAATCTAATGAAAGTTCGATGAAAGAAATGCGTCGATATAAAAAATCATATGAGACGCTGTTTTTTTTTTTTTTTCAAATTGTTCATAAATTGTAATCGGAACCTGTTTTATTGGGCAAGGCATTCTAAGGTATAGTGTACTTTTATTATATTATCATTTATCATATAGCATAACATTATTATTTTTTTTCTATAATAATCATAGCACCATGAATACTCCACAGTATAATTTGAATTCGTAAAACGATATATTATTTCGCGTACGTTCACGTATCTATATTTAAAAGGGATTAACAGTTCGTAAAACTTATTTTACCACATATTATTAATCAGAATTCACCTTATTAATTAAAATTCAGAGTAATCAAAACCGTAAAATCTAAATATTTATATATGTAAAAAAAAAAAGAAAAATAATAATAATAATAATCATGAAGTATCGGATTCGAAAACTGAAGCAATGCTCGATTAACTGGGTACAAAGTTTAATATTCGTCCCGTTGACTAGATGAAGAATATATTTTTTAGTTTAGGAAAGGACTCTTCTTCCGTATATGACTAGAGCCTCGCGTGTATCTATTAGACTTTGGAATGTTTCAGGAACGACAATTTCCACGTTTTTTTTTTTTTCATACATATACATATATACTATATGTATACATATATATATTTGCAATAATTATACCTCTGCGTGTATAATTAATTACACACGTTATCATATAGGTATATAATTATATGCATCCGGAGAATCATGTTTTCTTTTCTTTTCGTTTCATTTTCTTTTCGTTTCTTTTTCTCATCACTTTATCGTAAAGTTCGTTACATTTTTATAGTATATGTTACTATTTATATTAATAATTATATTAATATATACCCAATCTCGTTGGATTAAATATAACAATAATAACTGTATCAGTAATAGTATAATAGTAATAATAGTAGTAGTATTAGTATATTAAGTTATATATTATAGTAATATAGCAGAGCTTGCGATGATAATGATAATAATAATAATAATAAAATATTAATAAGTAACAATATAATGTATATAAGGTGTATAATAATGGGGACACACATGAATGAGAAAGAATCAATTTAAAACAAAAATGAAAAATGACGAATAAAAAATAAAAGGATTATATACTAGTTTCACGAAACTGTTAATCTCTTTGATACATCATCGTGAACAACGAAGCGAATATTCGTTAATATATAGGTGTGGGGCTCGTACTGCATCCATTTTCGATCTCTTTTCGATCCATTTAGTTGTTTTTTTTCTTTCTTTCTTTTCTCTATTCTCGATCCAATCGTCGATCCACTCTAATATTCTCTTTGAAAGCTCGCACCTAATTAATATTTATTTTAAATTCATCAATGATTTTTTTTTAAATCTTTTTTCTTCATATAGATTTCAATCGACAATTTAATTATTTTAACATCCTACCTAAATAGCTGGTCATTTTTCAATCAATCAATCAATCAATCAATCAATTAATAATAATAATAATAATAATAATAATAATAATCATAATAAAAAATTCAACGAATCTTGTAGAAAAACAAAAAAAGTTTTTTTTTTTTGTTATCTTCGATTCGCATTCAAATCAAAATCAATATTACTATAACATCCCTGGCGAAAAGAAGATGTTCAAAATATTGAAGCAAATGTAAATTGAAACAAAGAACTGTGACCGGAGTGTGAATTTGTTTCAATTTACATTTCCTATACACTTTCTCACGTCCCATGTACATCTCATTTTCGCCAGGGATTGTCTAGGTAGTTACGACGCTCTTATCAATTTGGTACCTACAATTGAGTATAATAATTATGTATACAGCTATAGTTAATGGTTTTTTTTCTTTTTTTTTTCGATTTTCTTTTTTTTTGTTTTTTTTTCTCTTTTTTTTTCTCTTTCTTCCTCTTTTCTTTTCATTTCATTTAGCTAGTTACGAAATGAATAGCATTTGTTGGTTTTCTTCTCTTTTTTTTTGTCCATTTATTTTCTCCCTTCTCTAATATCGTTATCATCATCATCATCATCATAGATAATAATAATAATATGATTCACTCGAACCGTAGCATTTCAAAATATAAGTCGGTACCTAACGCGTAACTTTGTTCTGATTTTTCTTTTTCTTTTTTCCTTCTGCTTTTTCTTCCTCTTCATTTTGTTCATGACGAGATTATACAGTATATATATAAATATACTATTATTTAGATAAAAAATAAATAGTTACAATAATAATAATAATAATAATAATAATGATAATGATAATAATAATAATAGTAATAACTAAGCAATATTTAGTTTATTATATATATATATATAGTAGCGTAATATAATTTAAAAATGATAATATAATATATAATTGTAATTAAATAATGAGTAACGATAAATATATATATATATATATATATATATGTATATATATATAATATAGGTTTATATAGGGTCGTTAATAGCGGTGGCGAAATAAATAAAAATTGCACCACGAAAATAGTAGGCGGGCGGTAGAAAACTTACGTACTATTATACGACCCCTTGTTAACGTGAACTCGCGCGCGCTCACCCCTAAAATTCTTATTTCATATTTCTTATTTAGTACGTTACGTACGAATATCCTCGTTTATATTTATTATTAGCATTCTAAAATCACATTTTCTATATATTTGCGCCGCACGGCGCGCGCGAGATCCCGATATTCAACGGGGTTTCATCCCTAAACACTAACTCTATATATGCATAACTTCAAAAATGAGTCAATTATCTGGGCGAGGGATGGTCCATTTCGGGCCGAACACAAGCCGAAAATGACCACCCCTCGCCTTACCGAAATGCCTTTTTCTGTTTCTTTTTTTTTTTCTCTTTTTTTTTATAATAAATGCAATGGTAGATAAATAATATATTATTATTATTATTCTTTTCTCTTTCCCATCATCTACCTCTTTATTAACTTCTTCTTTTGATTCTTCTTCGTCTTCATTTTCATTTTCATTTTCATTTTCTTTCTCTTTTTCTTTTCCTTTTTCTTCATAACTTTTAAATTTAAACTTTAACAATAATACACGGGCAAAAATATGAAATATCGAATAGTTGAAAGAACCTATTTAATCCGAACAAAGACTCGGTCAAAAAACCCTACTTTGCCTAGTTTATCTGAATCTCCAATTAAATTCGCCTCGCGCTATTATATTCTCGCAAGCACTCGTCGCTGACAGAGCAATAAGTACAAAAAGTTGTATTTTTACTGTTACAGTTTTTCAATATTTGTTCTTTCATTTTTTTTTTTGTTTTTTTTTTTCTTCTTCTCTAGTTTCATCATTATTTTTTTTATCGACTATATTTGTCTATTAATAAGATCATATAAGTGTCTGATTTAATGAAAGTCGGAAATTTTCGAGATACCGCGGCTTCCCGTATACGTCTCGCGCGAATCCGAAGAACGTCTGCGAAAGTCAAAGCCTTAAGTTTTTTATTTTTATTTTTTTTTTATCTCATCTAACTCATTACGAATCTCGAAAATTAATGACACTCATAGGCTATTATAAGTCTAGGATTATTACCGCGCATTTTTAATTAGGTAAATGCAAACCGCTGTCATATGGATGGAACATTTGCAAGTTGATATAATAAGTATAATGTATTAATTTATTATTATAAGAATACAATTCGGACTTACGAAATCGAATTCGTATCTATTATTTTTTTTTTGGTTTTTTTTTAAATTTTTTTGTTTGTTTTTTTTCTTCCGTTTTTTCGTTTCGATTTCATTATTTTTTTCTCTCAGATAAATGAAATCTAGAACTATAGAACTAGTACATTACCGAAGATTATATTTATATATATATATAGGTATGATATACGGTATTAATATTATCGGTCTATAGTAGTTTTTTTATTTTATTATATTATTATTATTAGATCCGAGGTCGTAAGTCCGAAATGTCGATTTTAGGGTGTGATTTTAAATTGTTATTCATTTTTCAGTACTGTCAGCCATTTTATACCTATATAATAACATACAGGACATATAGTTCGTCAATGTGTTATTTAGACCTTTTTAGTCACCGGTCTATCTTCATTTGTGTGTATATATATAGTTTATATATGTGGTAAATCTGTTGATTATCACTCTAAATAAGACATATAATATTATATAGGTAACATTATTTCTTGGTGTAAATATAACCATTTATGTATATATGTATATTATATGTATAGACATTTACGACAATACTCATTAAATACATATAGATGTTTTTTTTTTTTCTTCGCACGATATAATGTTGGTCTAACAATATTTTTTTAGTTTATTTATTTATTTTTTTATTTAATTTTTTTGGTTTTTGTTCTTCTTACTTTTTTATTTATTTATTTTTTCTTTCTTTCTCGCTTCCTTATTTTTGTATTTCTTTAACAATATTAGGGCTTAGTTCAGGTAACTTTTAAACGTTTATTAATATTACTAAAAGTGCTCTCAAAAAGCAGTATAGCTGTGTGTCTGATCTTCGATAAAGATTTTGTTTTATTTTTTTCTTTTTCTTTCGCTACGGGGTGCGTGAGAGGAAAAGATTTTCAGATTCTCTCTCGCATTTTATTTTCTATTTTTAGTTGTTGGTTTTGTTTGTTTGTTTTTTTTTTGTTTTCTGCTGTTTTAAGAATACTCCACTACTCGCGTCCGGGAATTTGAAAATCCTATATCTTGATTACGATCTAATATACAGAATTTCAGCCCCGTGGCCCAGAGATAAGTTATAAGCGCGAATATCGTATACAAGTCAACTTGACTGAATTTGCTAAACAGTTTTGTTTTTTTTTCTGGACATTATGCTCTCGGTCCAGTAGCGTCTAAAAACGTTATAATATATACGTTTATCAATTTTTCTTTTTTTCTAATAGATATTAATATCTGCTTTTAATTACAACTCGAATAACAATCAGATATAAGCATTCTATTACGTATACTTCTTCTATTCATTAGCTACTCGCATTATAAATATAATTAATTCGGATGATTCTTTACCTTTTTTTTTTTTCCTGAATACTTCAGTCCGGGCCACGAAGCGAAATTACTGACCTAGAGTCAGCTTTTTATTTTTTGTCCAGTTCGCTTTGATTCAGTTTAGTTTTGTTGCTTTTTTTTTTCTTTTTTTTTTGCATTTTGGTTCACTAGTCTAGGCTCAGTTTACGACATTCAGGGAAAGGTGTGCCTAGAACTCGACTATTACGGCCGAGCATGCTGCCAAGCCCTAGAATTCGAGGCGATAGGCACTGCAGCTAGTCTCATGATCCTGAAGGTTGATAGTACACCGGGAAGCTGACGGTGATAAATCAATGTGATTTGCTGCAAGCGCTTCCTCGTTATCAGCGACCCAGTAGCCAAGAGTGTCGGTGTCGTAAGTTGGGATCATAGTCACTTCTAAAAGCGGAATTTAGATTTCAAAGAACTATCCCTAATCACTCATCATAGCTAAAGAAGATACGATCCGAGAATTTCCATCGGGAATATAAACTATTATGCATAAAATCGTGCCGCGTTTACTTACCCAAATTTTTATCCTCCCAAGTCTTCTTCGCTTCGAGAAGAGCGTCGTAGACTTCGCGGCTGGGTTCGGTGCCACTGAAGACGTAATACCTGGCCCTGATTCGTTTGAAGAATTCCAGAGAACTGTAGTAGGAATTTCCATGATGAGGAACGTAAGTCAGGTCCATGTATACCGGTTGAATTTTATTTTTCGAGTCTTTGGTCTTCTTGTCGTTCTTGCTAGGACTCTCCGACCGTTTCTTGTTCTTGTTATTCTCCGAGACAACTTTCTTCGGCTGCTTTCTTTCCTTCTTAGGGGTTCCTGGGGCTCCCTTATTCGAGATCTCGTTCGTAGGAGCAGGCGCTGGTGCAGGTGAAGGAAGCCTCAAGGGTTCGCCCCAGTTGTTGATCACATCAAAGTTCAAGCTTTCGGGACTTAATTCCTCGGAGCTCGTGGACGGTACGGGTCGTTGAAGATTGAACTTCCTCGGTGGTTTTGGCGATGGAAGGAACAAGGGTTTTCCCCAGCCCTCCAAAGGATCCTTACCAGATTTTCCACCCTCTTCAGGTTCTTTCTCAGCGCTAAACGACGCGGCCATTGGATCGCTCTTCTTTTTATCACCAGTCTTCTTATCAACAGTTGTCGACGTCGTAACAACGGTCTCCCTGGCATTACCGTTTGTATAAGCTGACGAAGATGAGCCGTTTGAATATTGATGCGAGACAAGATCTTCGCCTCGTTTTTCCCTGTGCTCCATCATGGCTCTGTCAAAATCTAGGTCTCCGTCATCCACGTATTTCTTAGTTTCCACTTTGTAGTCGTAGCCACTCGCGTACTCCTTCTCAACGGAGAATCTCTTCATCGAATGTTCGCCCTGGATCGGTATCGGATCACTGTTCTTCGACGACATGTAAGACGATTTTGTCGCTGATGTGGTAGCTGGATCAGTCGGCAGTTCCCCGTAGAAACTTCCAGTCATTGCAGCACTGGGGATTTCTACATGCTTGTGCGAATCCTTGTCGAAAGGTAATTCGTAGCGTGGTTGCTGCTGAGGCGAGTAACCAAACTGAGATGTTGCACTCAGAGGAGAGCTGGGTGGTTCATCGTCAGAGTAAGTGTGCCTTTCTTCACTGCTTCCCCAAACGTGAGTTGCTGCGCGGCTGTGTCCACTGCTGATGTCGCTTCGTGGGCTGATTGGACCTGCATCTTTGTCGCTCATTACATCTGAGCCAGGACTAGATCCTCTCTTCAGTTCGGAGGCTCTGATATTTCCAATAACGCTGCTGATCGCAGTTTCCGCTGCATCTTTGCTGGGTAATTTATCGTCCCGTTTAATGTCGGTCTTTTCTTCTAGAATCACCGTCTGTCCTTGTTCGTCCGTGCTCTCTGTCACCTCCTTTGTAACTGTTATGATCTCTCCGTCATCGGACATTGTTCTTGTCGTAGTGATTATGGTTCTGATAACTTCGCCGGATCGGAAACCTTCAGGAGTTGCCGTCCGTGATCTTCCTTCGGACTTTCTATCAGGCGTAGATCTTCCCGACATGATCCTGCCTTGAACCGATGCTGAGTCTCGAATTAATGGCGAGACGGGAACGTCTGGTGTTGATTTTCCAGTTGATCCACTCGAGACAATGCCTTTTGGTAGCGACATGTCAGGCGATGACTTTCCAGAGTGGGTCTTATCCTCGGAAATAATATCCTTTACCAAAGTTGACGAGGGAATTTCCGGTGCCGATTTCTCAGCTGGAATTTTTTCTGTAATAATTTTGGCAGATGATTCCTTGGAGGGTTCAGCTATTGGCTTCTCGGTCTTTGGTGACATTTGTTTTTTATCATCATCTTTATGGTCTGGCGTCGACTTTCCGGAGTCGATGAAAGTCTTGACGTCGGGTGTGGAAGTTCCCGAACTAGAAGTAACTGTGGTAACGGTCCTCTTTATGATTTCCTCGGTTATAAGACCGTCCGGAGTTTCGCTGACGAATCTCTCCTCGCTAGTCTTAACGTCGGGTGTAGATTTCGCAGTTTTTTCGCTGGACGAAGAGTCGATCAACTTCTCAAGCAAATCTTCACCATCCAATTTATCGCTGCTCTCCTTGACGTCCTTTGTCGTAACACTCTCCCCATCAGGTCCTGTGACTGTTGTTACGGTTGTTACGATCCGTTTTACTTCGGATGTCTTTAAAATTTCAGGTGTTCCCTCTCGGCTGATGATTCTAGTGATATATTCGGGACCAGCATCAGACGAGATCGTCTTTGTCGTTCTTTTAATAGTCTCTGAGATTTCCGGAGTGCCTTCGCGAGAAATGATGCGAGTAATTAGTTCTGGCTTTTCAATATCAGAAGTTATGGTCGTGGTTGTTGTCTTTGTTACTGTCTCTGTCGAAGGACTTGCTTCAGAAACTATGGTTCTGGTTGTCCTGGTTGTTATTGTTTCAGTAACCTCTGGGGTACCTTCACGACTGATTATCCTCTTCACGACATCTGGTGGAGCTTCTGACGATTTCACTGTCTTGGTCTCAGATATTTCCGGGACTTCTTCTGATGAGACAGTTGTTTTTTGTGCCGGATGATCTGAATCCTCTTGATCGACTACCTTGGAAGTCTTGGTACTGGTTACAACTTCTTCATCGTCGGGAACAATAATTTCTCGTCTTATAACCTTTGTAATTATTTCTGGCTCGCTTTCTTCAACTTCAGTTACATGTCTGATCGTTCTGGTGATTACTTCTATTTCCGATGGTTCATGCTCAACGATCTCACGCTTTATAGTTTTCGTGATTACTTCAGGTTCTGATTCTATCTCAGATGTTGTCACTGTGGTAAACGTCTTTGAAGTCGTGGTCTCATCTTCAGGATCAACAATCTCTCGCCTTATCACTTTTGTAATAATTTCTGGCTCCCCTTCCTCGATTTCGGTAACATATTTGATTGTTCTTGTGATTGTTTCAGTTTCTGAAGGTTCGTGAGACTCGACTTCACGCCTAATAACTTTGGTGAATATTTCTGGTTCTGATTCAACCTCAGTTGTTTTTATTACTGTTACCGAAGGAGTGGAAGATGTGGCTTCGTCTTCAGGTTCAATTACTTCTCGCTTTATCACCTTGGTGATAATTTCAGGCTCACCCTCTTCAACCTCAGTAACATGCCGAACGGTTCTGGTGATGACTTCCGTTTCTGAAGGTTCAAATACTTCTCGTCTTATTACCTTGGTGATGATTTCCGGCTCGCCTTCTTCGATCTCAGTAACATGCCTAATGATTTTGGTGACCACTTCAGTTTCCTCAGTTTCATGCTCCTCAATTTCACCCTCAATTACTTTTGGCTCTGATTCAACTTCGTCTGCCTTTGTCACCGTAGTTGAAGTACTTGAAACTATGGTTCCATCTTCAGCAGCAATTGACTCTCGTTTTACTACCTTAGTAATAATTTCCGGCTCCACTTCTTCAACCTCAGTAACGTGTTTGATAGTTTTAGTAATTACCTCGATCTCCGAAGGTTCATGATATTCAACTTCACGCTTAATAACTTTCGTGATTACTTCTGGTTCTGATTCAACTTCAATTGTTTTAATTATTTTAGTCACAGTGCTAGAAGATGTTGTTACATCATCAGGAGCAAATGACTCTCGCTTTATTACCTTCGTGGTTATCTCAGGCTCACCTTCTTCGATCTCTGTAACATGCCTAACCGTTCTTGTTATCACTTCATATTCAGAAGGCTCATGTGTT